>JAJQKJ010001827.1:0-188938 GCA_029574335.1 Rana kukunoris | reverse complement strand
GGGGGGGCAATTCGGGGGGGCAACACTCTGCAATACTCTGGGCATACTCTGGGCATACTCTGGGCATACTATGGGGGGCAATACTCCAATACTCTGGGCATACTATGGGGGGCATACTCCGCAATACTCTGGCATACTCTGGGCATACTATGGGGTACTCCGCAATACTCCGCAACTCTGGGCATACATGGCATACTAGGGGGCATACACACTATACTGGGCATACTCCGCAATACTCTGGGCTTACTCCGCAAACTCTGGGCAATACTCGCCAATACTCTGGGCATACTCTGCAATACTCTGGGCATACTCCGCAATACTCTGGGCATACTCGCAATACCCAATAGGCATACTCCGCAATACTCTGGGGCTACTCCGCAATACTCTGGGCATACTCCGCAATACTCCGCAATACTCTGGGCATACTCCGCAATACTCTGGGCATACTCCGCAATACTCTGGGCATACTCTGCAATACTCTGGGCATACTCTGCAATACTCTGGGCATACTCTGCAATACTTGGCATACTCTGCAATACTCTGGGCATACTCTGCAATACTCTGGGCATACTCCGCAATACTCTGGGCATACTCCGCAATACTCTGGGCATACAGCGCCCCTGTCCCCGTGAGCTCGCATGCAGAAGCGAACGCATACGCAAGTCCCGCCCACATATGAAAACGGGGTGTTCAAACCACACATGTGAGGTATCGCTGCGAACGTTAGAGCGAGAGCAATAATTTTGGCCCTAGACCTCCTCTCCAACTAAAATGATGTAACCAGTAAAAATATTTAAAGCGTCACCTATGGGGATTTTTAAGTCGTTAAAGTTTGGCGCCATTCCATGTGGCCACGCTGTGTCAAAAAGTCCCACACATGGGGTATCGCCATACTCGGGAGGAATAGCAGAATGTGTTTTGGGGTGTAATTTGTGGTATGCATATGCTGTGTGTGAGAAATAACCCGCTAATATGAAAATTTTGTGGAAAGAAAATAAAAATGAAAAAAATCTTGATTTTGCAAAGAATTGTGGGAAAAATTACAACTTCAAAAAACTCACAATGCCTCTTTCTAAATACCTTGGAATGTCTTCTTTCCAAAAAGGGGTCATTTGGGGGGTATTTGTACTTTTCTGGCATGTTGAGAGGATGTCAGTACATCAGGTGTGATCAAATTGATCAATTTTCAGTAATTGGTACCATAGCTTTTAGACCCTATAACTTTCACCCAGACTAAATAATATCTAATTTTTTTTTGTTTTGTTACCAAAGATATGTAGCAGTATACATTTTAGGCCAAATTTATGAAGAAAAAATTACTTTTTTGCAAAATTTTATAATAGAAATGAAGAAAAATTTATTTTTTTACAAACATTTTCGTTCTTTTTCATTTATAGTGAAAAAAATAAAAACCGCAGAGGTGATAAAATACCACCAAAGAAAGCTCTATTTGTGGGAAAAAAAGGACAAAAATTTCATTTGGTTATAGTGTTGTATGACTGAGTTATTGTCATTCAAAATGTGAGAGCACCGAAAGCTGAAAATTGGTCTGGTTATTAAGTGGGTTTAAGTGCCCAGTGGTCAAGTGGTTAAATTAATAAATTTCAGAACATATATCTGGCCTATGGGATAATCTTTACCACCCTGATATTCACAATATACAGCCAATCGGACCTGGCTTCCATTGGTTAAAACCCGTCCCCGTCCCTCCTATGCAATCGGAATCTTTCTAGAGGCGTTCAGAATATTTGTCTTATCCTAGTGATTGGCAGGATTGGTAAGCACACACATTTATATACATATACATGTTTATTTTTGATTTTATTACTACTTGTTTATACTAACTATAAGGACATGTTGTAAAATTGTATTATTTAGTATGTCATTGTTGTTCTGTGCTATTAATGACATATATTGTTACTATATACAGACGACCGCGTTCAGAAAAGACAAAACCATAAAAGCCCTGAAGAAGCCCGGAGTGCGAAAACTAGTCGGCAACCAGATTAGTAGAACCTTGTCTTCATTTTCTGTAACCAATGTGGTCATCCTCTAATCAATTTGTCTTATATTCATAGTAACTTTTATGTAAATTAAACTTTCTATTTTTGATATATTTACAAAACTTGCGTTTGGTGTGTTTACCTTATTATTACGGTTGATTCCTCACATTAAAATCCCCATTATAGGTAAGAGGATTTTCCTCTATCCTATAACTTTCTTTGTATTCTTTTTTGCACTGGTTACAACTGTATAAACATCTCATGCCTGTTTTTTTACCTACAATCAGGGCTTTTTTTCAGGTGGAACTCTGGCTCTGGCTCACCACAATCACTTGAAAACACAGAAGTCTGGTTTCTGTGTTTACAAGTCACAGCTCTGCACTTTGTGTGTAACCCCCCTGAACTCTGCACACTCTGCAATCCTGGTATTTAATGCCCCTTTAAGATGCTCCTGCTGTTTGTAATATCTGACCACACCCACTATTTGATATGATTTGGAGGTTATGTGTAGGGGAGGGGTTTTGGGGGGGGTCATGGTTGAGTTCCAGCACCTATTGTTTGAGAAAAAAGCCCTGCTTACAATTATATTTAGGCAGTAGTTTCTGCGTGAGCAAAGGAAAACAACAGCTCACAGATACAATAAAATTATGATATAGTAATGCCAGGGTAGAAACATCTTGGTAGGTTTCATATTCTTTATTTTATTATATCTTAACCACTGATAAGGCAAAAGGGGTGTCATTGGTGTCGTGAATAGGTATGGGTACTAATGACGTTTAAATTCAGAAGCATTTTTTTTATACTTGTATAAAGTTTGAATAGTATTCAATAGTCATTTTCAGAAGAAAAATTAATAAGAAAGGTAAATGTTTGGTTGGAATTGGAAACACTGAAAAATCTAGAAACCTAATAAAAATCACCAGGTTTCAAGTCTCTCTGCTATACAATATCAATGAAAAACACATTTTAGACTACTTTATTTGCAATTATATGTAATAGTTATAATAATATTCATAATCTCTTAGGCCGCGTACACGAGTAGACATGTGTCCGGACATGTCTCCGGAGATCTTTTGGTCTGATGGTGTTTACACACGATCAAACCAAAATCCCCACGGACAGACAGCGCGGTGACGTGGCGGTGACATTGCCACCGCGACGTGCACAAACCAGGAAGTAAAATGCTTCCACGCATGCGTCGAATCCATTCGACGCATGCGGGGGATTTCGGTCCGCTGGCAGGCATACTAACCAGCGGACATGTCCGACGGACAGTGTGACGGTATTAGAGCATATCTCCGCCATCCTCTCCCTTCTTCTCCCATAAAAGAAATCACCCCAATATTCCCCGACTAGGAATATCCCTGGAATCGCCGAATAATCCACACATTAGCCATGGCTTAATACTGGATCTAACAGGACACACTTTAATGAAAGTACACAGCACACTTTATACAGGATTTGGAACATCCCGCCCCCAACAACCGCTTTCCTATTGGTCCATTGTAAAGTATTCAGTCTTCACTCTGGTCCTCTAAAAACCATGCAAATGAGGACTTGAAAATGTCTCCGCAGCGATTGGTCCCAAAGCTTGAATAGGGGTGGCCAGAAGCCTGAATATGTGTGTTCAGACAAAAGCCCCAGGGGGTCAATCAATGTACACAATAGCCAGCCACAGCACAATGGAGCCGTCTGGAGAATTGAGACAGGGCAGAAGTCATTTACACCTTATAATAGAAAGGCTTTAAATAGGGTTATTACACAATGGACAATAAGTATCACTTATGAGTCTGTTGACCTGGCTGGGGTTTAGAATAACAATTAACACCTCTACACACTGGACAATGAAATGTATCTCACAAGCCCGACTCCGGTATGCCATTGAAGGGTCATTGTCCAATTATCCAGGTCTAGAGGCACACAGGCATTAAGATTAGCAGGGAGAGAATTACACTGAAGTATATAGGCAATTGCATAAAAGTCCTTCACAATGGCCCCCCCTTTTCTCCCTGCTCCGGCAACTCGGTTGGACCTTTCCTGGTCCAGTAGAGTTGACGGGTTCAGAGCTTCTAGTCCGAGGTTAACTCCGTTTGGCGTGACAATCCATCGGCATTCCCGGTTTGCTTGCCTGGGCGGTAATGAATCATAAAGTCATAGGGCTGTAAGGCCAAGCTCCAGCGTAGCAAAACGGCCGTTGTGCCCTGAAAACCGGTTAAGCCACACCAAGGGATGGTGGTCGGTGTGATGAGAGTGAAAGCCCGGCCATAAAAGGTAAGGTGTGAGCTTTTTGAAGGGCCCTAAATCGGACGGCAAGAGGCTCGCATTCAGTCCTCTCCAAAAGCCCCTGTCCCGGCTAGGCCTGTCACACATCCCCCCTTTTGGCAGGGGACTAACCCAGTAGGAGACACCAGATGGGTTGTCTCTGAATTTAGTCAGTAGTTCCAGTCCCCCAATGCCGGTATCCATACAGTACCCCAAATCACTTGCTCCAAACCGAGCATTACTCACCCCGCCATCCTCTGCCTCTCTCAGGGGAACACGTCTGCCGCTGGGGGAGAGGCCTGGACTAGCCCTTCTCCCTGGAGTCCTTTCAGCCGCTGGAGAGATGACAGGGTGGCTGGGCTCAGTCCATCATGCTGTTGGGGATCTGGGCCAACTGGCCACCATTTATGGGTTATACCAGTGGAGACTGAAGTCATCCACTGATGTGTGAGGTGAAAATCCCCCAGTGCTTGCAAAGCAAAGCCGACATCCTCCTCTTTCAGTCCTGTACCATTTTCTGGGGTTGTGCCAGTGGAGACTGAAGTCCCATCCACTACCACAGGGACCCTTCTTCTGTTAGGTGAAAGCAGAGGCCCGGGGCACTCTGCTCTGTTGCCAGCTCTTCCGCTGGGTTGCTCTGAGTGGAGGCCACAGTCCCATCCACCGATATCCGCTCAAGCTGTAGTGGGGTGCAGCCGCCAGTAGCATCTTGTCCTGCTGCCAGGGATTCTGCTGGGAGTAAGAGCTTTACCACCTCAGCTGGTTGCTGGGGAGGGGGGCCAACCGCCCCGGCTCCCTGGAACTCCACAGTTGGTCCCGGTGCTGGGCAGAGATGGCTGGCAATCTGCCCTGTTGCCAGCACTTCTGCTGGGGATGCATAATCCATAACATCCTCTGAACAGTCCATACATTCTGTAATCTGTGGCTGGGGAGTGATCGCCATCTTCTCACCCTGAGCCTCCAAACTGCCACAGGGGTGGGGCAGAGGTCTTGAACCCTCTGTCCGGTGACCAGCGCTTCAGCTGGGGAAGTTCCTTGTAACTCCACAAATACTGCTCTTGGGGCTGGGCAGAGCACAGTGAAGTGTGGCCCTGATACCAGCTCTTCTGCTGGGGGCCCATCAGGTTGTTCTTCCTCAGCAGAGAAGTCTATCAAATCCCCTGTCTCTGGAACTGGTGTCTGGGGATAGGGGTTCACCATCTCCTGTCCATGGAACCAGAGGATGCTATAGATCCTGAGCAGAGGTTAGCAGAGCTCGGGCCTGCGGTCAGAACTTCAGCTTTGGGAATGGCAATCTCCAGATTTTTCATTGACGATTCACTGGCATACTGCTGGACGGCACATTCCTCCATTCAAGATTGTCCCATGCAGAAACCGGATCAAGGTCAGTCGGCACTTGCTGCATCGGCCATAAGACCTCCGGGTCCATAGCTGCAGGGGCAGGTTGGGAAAGCACACGGTTCCCTGCCACATGGACGATTCTTCAGCCAGGATTTCAGTATTGTCCACTGGTATTTCTGATAGTCCAGGCAAAAGGGAGCCCGGTCCTGGTGCTGAGCAGAGTCTAGCAGCTGTTTGTAGGCGATCTCCAGGTCCCATTCCCGAGCGGCTAGAAATTCCAAATCTTCCTGTGCCCAGTGCGCTTCCGAGATATTCAATTTTTTCTCTCTGTGCTCCATTATGTCCTCTAAGCGCCACTCCCGATCATCCCCAAAGTCGGGATCACTGGACATCCTCCCATACAACAATCCCAGGCCATCATAGT
Organism: Rana kukunoris; assembly: GCA_029574335.1. Classification (NCBI taxonomy): domain Eukaryota; kingdom Metazoa; phylum Chordata; class Amphibia; order Anura; family Ranidae; genus Rana; species Rana kukunoris. Next base: position 182,908 of record JAJQKJ010001827.1, on the reverse strand, counting down.
CATAGCCTTCTGTGGGGCTGTCATCCGCTGACCATGGGCACTCTTGGGCTACATACCACCGGAGGGCTCTGTAGCTCTCATCCAGCTGCATCTCTGCCCTGAGCAGCCTGCTTAATTCCGCTATCCACTCCTGCTTCGGTTGTTCCCCCAACAACGGCAGTCGTACGTCATACTGCGGCCAGTACCTTGCATAGATGTAGGGCAGGACTTCTCCTTGGTGTTGCTGCTCCAGAGCTAGCGCTTCCTTCCAGAGTTGGCACCGAATCACATCCGCCCATCCCAGCAGGACCTCCTCTGATTCTGGTCCTGTGTGCTGCATCCGCATCTCTTGTAACCTTCTTCTGAATTCCTCTTCCATGGAGACTGGTATCTGTACCTCTCCTCGTCTTTCATTTGGTGCTGCTTCTTTAGGCGTTGTCACCGATCGTCGTATTTCTGCAATTCTCAGCTCATGTTGCCGCTCTCGTTCTTTCTCATCAAAAGCTTCAAAAGCGCTAAACGGAATCTTCCTTGTGTCTGCTGTGCTGTACTCACTGTTTGGAGAATGTGCGGCTGCTTGTTGGACTGCTGCCAGTTTTAACTGTAGCTCTGCGTCTCTTATTTGTTTAGCCTCCTCCGCTAACAGGGTCATCACTTTCAGCACCACATCCGCCGTTGGGTTCGGACGAACCATGCTAATTTCTCTCTTATTAGCTTGTTGGCTGGTGATTCCTCATCCTGAATCACTGGTGTCCCCATCTTCTGTACTGCAGGCCTTGCTGCAACGAGTTCTCCTGGTCTAGCTCCATTTATTCTGCTATGATGACACGCTCGGTTCTGTGGCTAGCAATCCTTCCACAAACTTCCAGTAGTCCTTTCCGTGTATTTCTTTTAAGCAGGGTGTACCAGTCTTCCATTCACTGTTCCCAGTGTCTGCTTGGAATCCTGGTGTAAAGGAAGGTAGAAGGGAAAATCCCGCTGCTGCCATCCAGTGTGACGGTATTAGAGCATATCTCCGCCATCCTCTCCCTTCTTCTCCCATAAAAGAAATCACCCCAATATTCCCGACTAGGAATATCCCTGGAATCGCCGAATAATCCACACATTAGCCATGGCTTAATACTGGATCTAACAGGACACACTTTAATGAAAGTACACAGCACACTTTATACAGGATTTGGAACATCCCGCCCCCAACAACCGCTTTCCTATTGGTCCATTGTAAAGTATTCAGTCTTCACTCTGGTCCTCTAAAAACCATGCAAATGAGGACTTGAAAATGTCTCCGCAGCGATTGGTCCCAAAGCTTGAATAGGGGTGGCCAGAAGCCTGAATATGTGTGTTCAGACAAAAGCCCCAGGGGGTCAATCAATGTACACAATAGCCAGCCACAGCACAATGGAGCCGTCTGGAGAATTGAGACAGGGCAGAAGTCATTTACACCTTATAATAGAAAGGCTTTAAATAGGGTTATTACACAATGGACAATAAGTATCACTTATGAGTCTGTTGACCTGGCTGGGGTTTAGAATAACAATTAACACCTCTACACACTGGACAATGAAATGTATCTCACAAGCCCGACTCCGGTATGCCATTGAAGGGTCATTGTCCAATTATCCAGGTCTAGAGGCACACAGGCATTAAGATTAGCAGGGAGAGAATTACACTGAAGTATATAGGCAATTGCATAAAAGTCCTTCACAGACAGGTTTCCAGCGGACAAGTTTTAAAGCATGTTTTAAAACTTTTGTCTGCTGGAAACTTGTCTGCTAGGCCGTACACACGATCGGATATGTCTGCTGAAACTGGTCTGCGGACCAGTTTCAGCGGACATGTTCGATCGTGTGTACGTGGCCTTACAGAAAAGCTGCAGGATGAAATGATACTGATGAAATTAGGTAATGACTGGGCAGCAGAGACTGATACACCACCTGCCTCTAAAATGTTATGAAGCACGTATTGTGTGTGACGGGAGATGTTTCTGAGACAGGTCAGCATGTTTTAGTGGACCAAGCGGAGACCCTCTAGAACAGGGGGGTTAAATTTAATTTCATTGCGGACCATATCAGCATGCATTATGGTTGCACTCAAAGGGCCTAATGCATCTGTAAGACTAGATGTCCAGAGCACCCCACCCCTCCTTACATCAGATGTCAAGTGCCCCCCACCCCCCCACCATCAGAAATCAAGAATCCCCCACCCTCCCTTACATCACAGTGCACAACCCTTACCCTGTGCTGCTGGGAAGAATCTGGGGGTGGAGATGGGGAGTGTAAATTGCACAGTCTGGTGAAGAACCAGAGGGGGGCTGGAGTCAGCTGCTGGAGTCTGCTAAATTCTGACACCAGCGGAGGCAGAGACGAGGGGGTGCCATGCTGCAACTGCATAGAGATGTCTAGGAGGAGATTTATCCCCCTCACTGCAGTTGACTGCTGAGATGGGGGCAGAGACCAGCTTTTCCGTGGCATTATTCCTGCTTGAATACATGTTTTTCCTTGTTTGACAGAAATGTCTTTCTAACAAAATACTATGCATTTCAGCATAATACAAGTGAGTAATATAAACTGACATACATTTTCTTTTGGAGCTTTAAAATGTATTGCTTGTGAATTTTCATTAGCATGACAGACCAAACCAGACTTTTGGAGGGGACTAGGGGCTTGCCTTCTTGCCGCTGATTATGCACAGGGAAGAGACTGGGGATTTTGTCTGCTTCTCCCTGTCAGAGCATTGAAAAGAGCTCAGTTCAGCCCCTGATCCGATGGAGAGAGCAGATCACTCTCTAATAATGGACAACAACGTGATGAACGCTGAGACTGAGCAAAGCTTGGATTAATTCTTGAAATAAAGACAATAAAGCTTATTTTCTAGAGCAGATGGAAAGGTGTAATATTAATCTTTTTTTTTTTTTTTTTTTTTAAATATGTTTTTATTAAGGAAGTTACATAACAGAGAAATCATAAAAAAAAACAGGACATAAAAGCATTTTCTGTGGAACATTGCAGTAGATTAACAGTGTATGTAGAGGTTCTCAGAGAGAACAAATAAGGGGGGAGGGTATAGGTTAAGTGGTCACGGGGTAGGTGAAATAGTAGTGCTTGCAAACAAAAAGGAACAACAAGAGAGGGGGGGGGGGGTAGGGGAGGAGGGTGGGAGGGTAGGAGAGATGTCAATCCCGAGGGGGATCCTGGTATAGAAAAGACATTTTCTCAAAGTTCAACCATTCAGTAGGAGTGAAAGTATACGACATAAAGGGATTCCATAAGTGATAGAAGCGGTTCTTGCTCGGTTCGTGGGTCAGGTCCGTGTTGAGCCTGTCTTTGTATAAGAGCTGGCAACAGTTCCCTTTTAACTTGAGCAGTGGTTGGGCAGTCCGCTGATATCCACTTCTGGAGGATGGCTCTACGGGCTATCAAGAGGCATATCAGAGTCAGTCCTCCCTGCCCAGGGGGGTGGAGGGAGAGGACCAGGGGAGTAGTATGGGTCCCAGTACCCAAATATAAGTAGTAACGGGTCCCTGGGTATGCGCGTAGCAGGGTGACATCGAAAATGTATTGGATGACTTGGTCCCAGAAACTGGCTATGATGGAACAAGACCAGAACCTGTGAGTCAAGTTAGGTTTGGGTTGTTTACAGAGGGGGCATTCTGGGTGGTGGCATGGGCTCGGCTGAAGGGGATGTGGGCTCGGTGAACAATCTTAATCTGCGTCTCTCTCCATATTTCGTTAGGGATAAGTCTGTGGATGGTGGTGAGGCCATGCAGGAGCTTCTCCACCAGGTCAGGGTCAGGGAGTCTTTCGACCAGTTGGCCGCCGAGGTTGAGGCCAGGGGGGGGATGTTGTGCTGGAGGAGGAGGGGATGGTAAATGTCTGAGATTTTGTATGAGGCCCGGGAAATAAGGGTGTCGGTAAGGGAGCTCTGGAACCTTTTTCTGTCATCTCGACAGGCGTTTTTCAGGAAACTAATGCATTGAATATACTGGAATACATGTGACGAAGGGAGAGAAAATTTGTCTGCCAGGGCTCTAAAACCTAAGGGGCGGCCTGAAAGGGGGTCACATAAAGAATAAAAGGATTTGATACCCTTACCCTCCCAGTCGAGGTAGGGCTGGTTATCTAAGCCTGGTTGGAAGCTCGGGTTGCCCAGGATAGGGAGGTATCGTGAGATAGAGGAGGGGACATTGAGGGCTTCCTGACCTCTCTCCAGGCGATGACTGTATCCCGGAGAAGGAGATTGTGTTGGAGGGGAGGGGGGGCAGATTTCCAATGGCAATGGAGAAGGGCCGGAGTGAGCGAGAAGGGGCGGACCATCGCCGATTCGAGGGGGGTAGTTCGAGCACCTGGAGGACTGGGTTATCCAATCCAAGCCTGTTCTCAATAGACATGCCAAGTTATATAGCCTGATGTTGGGAAGGGCAATGCCCCCCTCTCGCCTGGGAAGATGCAGCTTGGTAAATGCTATGCGCGCCCTTTGCCACGCCAGAGGAACTTGGAAATGGCAGAGTTAATGGATTTAATGTCTTTGTGGCGCAAGAGTAAAGGGATGGTTTGTAGTGGGTACAGTAGGCGTGCAAAAACTAACCATCTTGACAAGGTGGCATCTTCCCAGTAGCGAGAGAGGCAGGTCCATCCAGTTGGTCAGTTCTTGGGATATTTTGGTGAGCAGGGGGGGGGGTAGTTGAGGTGGTATAGGGAGGAGGGTAGTTTGCCTATTTTTATCCCAGGTAAGTGATATGTGACTTTGCAACGGCGAATAAGGAGTTTTGGGACCAGGAGGGGATAGATAGGGAGCCTATTGGGAGTATTTCGCTCTTGCTATAATTGATACGTAACCCTGAACATTGCCTGAATTCGTCAAAGGTGGTCTTGATAGTGGACATGTCGAGTGAGGGGCTGGGATGTGAAGATAAGGACATCGTCTGCAAATAGTGACGTGCGAAGGTCGTGGCCTCCGACATGGATGCCATGTAGGGGGGCGATCTGGGTTAGGTGGCGGGTGAGAGAGGGGTTCAAGTGCTATGTTGAAAAAGGAGCGGGGAGAGTGGACAGCCTTGCCTCGTGCCTTTGTGCAGCCTGAACTCCTCAGAGAGGAGGCCGCCGCGACCACTTTCGCGGCAGGGGCAGTGTACATTGATTCTATGAGGTGCGTGAAGGGGCCGAGAAGCCCATTTTGGACATGACCATGGAGAGCCATTCGAAAACTAACGTTATCGAAAGCCTTCTCCGCGTCTAGGGTGATGATGGCGTGGTCTCCTGCCGGGTCATTTTTTGCGTGTTCGAGAGCTAGCATCACCTTCCTGATATTCATGGTGGCCGTCCTACCCTTAACAAAGCCCGACTGTGCGGGTGTGAATCAGGGAGGGTATAATGGATGCCAATCTAGTGGCTGCTATCTTGGAGAGGATTTTAACGTCAAGGTTAAGAAGCGAGATGGGCCTATAAGAGCCAGGTTCTAGGGGGTCCTTGCCCTTCTTCTCTAGGAGTTTTACTATGGCCTGATTGCCCGTTGGAAGATAGGACCCACCCGACCATATGTGTGTGTAGACGTTGTGGAGAGGGGGGGACACAGTCGAGCTAAAGGACTTGTAAAATTCTCCGGTGAAACCGTCTGGGCCTGGGGCTTTGGAGGGGGGAAAGCTGTTTGATTACGGATTGGACCTCCAGGACAGAGATAGGGGCATTGAGGGCTTCGAGCTGGGTGGGGGTTACCTGGTCCAGGGAGATACGTCGTAGGAAATTGAGGGCTGTCGGCTTATCGATAGGGTCTGAGGCATACAGGGAGGAGTAGAATTGGCGCATAGTATTATTGATACCTTTTGGGGTGTAGTGTATGGAACCCGATGGGTCCCTGAGAGACATGATATGCGTCGGGCGGTTGGGTCCTTTACTTAATCTGGAAAGGAGTTTACCTGCTTTGTTACCAAACTTGTGGAGGGAGGCGTCTAGATGCGCTTTTGGGTACGTTCGAGGGTGGCTGCCCAGCTATCAAAGGCCTGCTTGGCAGCGAACCAGGCGTTACGGTTGCTGGGGGAGTCATCAGTATAGAGGACCCGCTGGGCCTGATGCAGTGTTGCGCTGGCCTGTTTGTAGCGTCTAAGGGTGTGTTTTTTGAATGTGGCGGCGTAGGCGATTATGCAGCCCCTGAGGAACGCTTTGCCCGCTTCCAGAAAAGGTTAGGGTTGTCAGCGTGTAACGCGTTATCCGATGCGTATCCCAACCAGGCTTTTTCTAGATGCTGGTGAAAATCTGAGTTATTGTGAAGATAGGAGGGGAACCGCCAGATTCTGGGGTTAGAGGCTAAGTCAGGGTCCTCAAGGGTGGTCGATACCGGGGCATGGTCCGAGATTGCGATGTCGTGTATGTCAGCTTCCGAGATCAGTGGGAGGAGAGAGTCAGAACAGAAAAGATAGTCCAGTCTCGTGAAGACTTTATGAGGGTGGGAATAAAATGAGAATTCTCTGTCAGCAGGGTGTTTTAGTCGCCATAGATCGTGGAGGTGCAGTGAATCGACCGTCGACGCCAATAATGTCTGGGTGAGAGGAGTCAGAGGAGGACAAGATTGTCTGGTAGAGGACCTGTCATCTATCGGGTGCATGATGGAATTGAAATCCCCCGCCTATCAGGTGTGGGCAGGCTGGGTCTCTAAGCGCCCAGGAGGTGAGGTCGCTAAAGAAGGCACTTGTGGGGCTGTTGGGAGCATATACATTAGTGATGGTTACCACCCTGGATCCCAGTTGAATACGGGCCGAGGTGAATCGCCCCTCGGAGTCCGAATCTGAGGACAGAATCTTGCAGGGAAGGTTTTTGTTAATAAGGATTATTACCCCAGCTTTCCGACCACTTGAGTCAGAACCGAGGACTGTGCCTACCCAGAGTCTCCGCAGCCGCGGGAAGTCGGGGGTGGACAGATGGGTTTCCTGAAGGAGGGCGATGTCGGTCTTGAGCCTTTTAAGGTGGCGCAGAACTTTCATCCTCTTATTGGGGGAGCGGAGCCCTTTGACATTCCAGAGACTATTCTCATGTTGGGAAGACTAACAATGGGGTGTGAGCAGGACGTGGAGGCGAGGAGAATGGGAGCATGGTGCATTGTAGAAGTGGGGTGCAAGGACAGCAGGTGTTGTGGTGGTTTGCTGTGAGAGAGAGCGGGGGTGGTAACGGATCCCTAAAAATGGGCGGAGGGTTGAGAACCAGGGAGGGGGGAGATGGGGGGAGGGTGATGGGGGCAAACAAGGTGAACAACAACATTTGGGAACTTCACTTTTTTTTCCGCATGGAGCCACTGAATAGGCCAGCTCCCAACGCAGGGCTCTCAATGCAGCACTTCACCCGCCGCGACCGATGGGGGGGGTGTAAGCAGCAGGAGCAATGCGTGAGGGGGGGGGGGGGGAGGAGCTAGACAGGTTCCTTGCGGAAGAATGGAAAGGCCTACACATGATATAGAAACGTATAGGATAACATAATATTAAGGCACAAGTGGAGCTAAGACAACTATTACCGATTGTGCAAGAGAACATAAAACAATGTGAAAACAAAACAGTGTGAAATAAAATGGCATTTTTAGGAGCATAAGAGAAAAGAAAAGGAGACAAACTGGCATAACATCAAAATTGCATTAGGCCTACCGTGGTCCCCCGGGTGAAGGGGGAGGCACGCTGAAGGAGAGGGGCCCAGGAGTGGTCCTGGACGGTTAATGAGCAGCAGAACTGCATCGGGATGGTGTGACCGTCTAGAGGAAAAAAAAAAAAAAAAAAAAAGAGAAGGTTCAAGAAAAAAAAAGTTCAAAAGGATGAGGTGTGTTGACGGTCGGATCCAGATGCCTTGAATCTTTTAGGAGAGTCCTTGCGTGGGCTTCCGTGTTCTAGGGCCCGGTTGGAAGGTGCCGCTCTGGGAGACTGGTTGTGGTGGGGGCTAGAGCGGAGGGATCTCAGGAAGGCCTCAGCTTCGGATGGGTCATGGAAGGAGAGCTGATCTCCGTTGGGTGCTCTGAGTCGAAGTACGCCGGGAAAGCCAGTGTAAACTTGATTTGTATTCGGTGGAGCTCCGTGCAGGTCTGCTGGAAAGCCTTCCTCCTCTTGGAGACGTCCACGGAGTAGTCCGCAAAGATCAGGATATTCATGCCGTCTATCTGGAGGGTCCTGGACTGCCTGAACTTCTGCAGGATGAGGGATTTTTCTGAATAGTTGAGATATTTGGCGATGACAGGGCGAGGTGACTTGCGATCAGAGTTGAAAAGGCCCATGCGGTGGGCGCGCTCAACAGTGCAGGGGCCCGGCAGGCCCAGGGTCTCGGGGATGCGTCTGGAGCAGAGATCTGAAAGTGCTTGAGGTTGCAGCGATTCAGGGACGCCAATAAAGCGCAGATTGCTCCTCCTGGATCTGTTCTCAAGGTCGTCCAGTTTGTCTAGTATATACTTGTTCGTCTTGTCTTGCGCATGTTCAAAGGATTGGGCCTGGTAAAGATCCTCTTCTATATGTCCGATGCGATTCTCAGCCTCATTCAGCCTGGATGCATGCTCCCCTAGTTGAGCCTGGATTTTCTGTATCCCTGCATTGATGGCTTTTTCCACCGAGGTCGCTATCATGGGGGATAATAGAGCAGCCACGGCCTGGGCCATCAGCTCAATGTTGTGCATATCCCCCGCCTGTGGGGGAGGTGAGGGGATGTGGACAGTCTGAGGGGTAGTTGGAGGGGCTGGTGGTGCACTCACCTCCATTGCAGGTGTCGGATCCACGATCGGATCTACGATCGAATCCGTGTAGGCCAAAGCCGGGGCCTCGATTTGCGGCTGTCCCGTTCGCGCCGCAGCGGCGGCGTACGACCGCGCGCCGCTTTTTTCCAGGTATTTGTCCATCCTCGGGTGGAGGGGGGGATGGCGGATGGTTAGCCCAGGGGTCGGCAGCGGGTTTGCTGGCTTTTATAGGCCGATTTGGGAGCCTGTGTGCGGGAGCTGAAGGAGTGCACAGCTACTCCATGCGGCGCCGGAACCGGAAGTTCGTAATATTAATCTTGTTGAGGTTAATGGTCAGAGGAAATATGGTGGCCCTGCTGCAGACTGAGGTGAAGAAGCTTCTCCACTTGCAACAGAAATATTTATCAAAATCTTCCTCAAGAGTCAAGAAATCTATCAAGATAAATTAATTTCACTTTAGACTTTGCCAAGTTCCTTGCCAAACGTGAGTTAGTTACCCAAGGACTTGTCAAATTTAGTGATCGCCCTCAACACTACAGGATGTGGCGATCCTCTTTCCAGAGGGTCATTCAAGGTCTAGATCTATCCTGCAGTGTTACAGATAGAACTCCTCATAAAGTGGCTTGCAGGGCCGGACTTACCATTGGGCTTGACTGGGCTCAAGCCCATGGCCCCTGCCCAATAGGGGGCCCCGGATGGCAACCCTCTGGCCCGCAGACCCCCGGACAGCAACCCCCACTTTTTTTTATTTATTTTTTATAATAAAATATGTTTTTTTATATATTTATATATAAATGTTTATTTTTTTATTTTTGTTTATATGTATTTTTTTTTTATTAACCACTTTAGCCCCGGACCATAGGATCACTTTTTGTGATTCGGCACTGCGTCGCTTTAACTGACAATTGCGCGGTTGTGCGACGTGGCTCCCAAACAAAATTGGCGTCCTTTTTTTCACACAAATAGAGCTTTTTTTTGGTGGTATTTGATCATCTCTGCGGTTTTTATTTTTTGCGCTTTAAACAAAAATAGAGCGACAATTTTGAAAAAATGCTATATTTTTTACTTTTTGCTATAATAAATATCCCCCAAAAATATATAAAAAACATTTTTTTTACTCAGTTTAGGCCGATACGTATTCTTCTACATATTTTTCGTAAAAAAAAAAAAAATCGCAATAAGCGTTTATTGATTGGTTTGCGCAAAAGTTATAGGGGCAGATTCACAAAACAATTACGCCTGTCTAACTGGTGTTAGACAGGAGTAATTTCAAATTTTGCGCGCCGTATCACTAGTTGGAATCCTCAAACCATGATACGGCGGCTTCGGGCTTCGATCCGAGAGGCTTACATCTTCGTAAGCCTTCGGATCTACGCTGCCATCTATTTGCGGCCGCTGAGAGGAGTTCGCGTCGTTTTGATGCGTCGGGATATGCAAATGTTTTTTTACGGCGATTCACGAACATACGAGCGGGCGTCGCAATCGTTTTCGTCTATTTTTTTGTACGTAATGTTAGAGCAGCTTTTTGCTGCTCTAACTTTACGTAGCCCATGTTAAGTATGGCCGTCGTTCCCGCTTCGAATTTATTTATTTATTTTTTTTGTTTACGTAACTCGTCGGGACGTGGATCGCCCGTAAACTACGCTACATAAACAACGAATGACGTCACGACGTGATTTCGCGCAATGCACGGCGGGAAATTTGCGAACGGAGCATGCGCAGATCGATCGCCGCGGGAACGCGCCTAATTTAAATGTTTCACGCCCCCTACTCGCGCAGATGGATTGCGACGGGAGAAATACACTACGCCGCCGTCGTTTACCGTAGAAAATCTACCTGAATTCCACGTAGAGCAAGGTAAAAAACGGCGGCGTAGTGTATTTCTGATACGCTACGATAATCCAGTTCTATGTGAATCTGCCCCATAGCGTTTACAAAATAGGGGGTCGTTTTATGGCATTTTTATTAATATTTTTTTTTTACTAGTAATGGCGGCGATCAGCATTTTTTTTCAGTACTGCGACATTATGGCGGGCACTTCGGACACTTTTGACACATTTTTGGGGCCATTGGCATTTTTATAGCGATCAATGCTATAAAAATGCATTGTATTACTATAAAAATGCCATTGGTAGTGAAGGGGTTAACACTAGGGGGCAGGGAAGGGGTTAAGTGTGTTCCCGGGGGTTTTCTAACTGTATGGGGGAGTGGACTCACTAGGGGAAATCACTGATCTTCTGTTCATACATTGTATGAACAGGAGATCAGCATTTCCCCCGCTGACAGGACCGAGAGCTTTGTGTTTACACACAAAGCTCCCGGTCCCCGCTCTGTAACGAACGAGTGTGCGTGCCCGGCGGTGATCGTACCCGCCAGGCACGCACGCGGGACTCGGGGCGAGCGGGGATGCGCACGCGCTGCCTCCGGCGACGCGCACGCGCCCCCTAGCGGCCGCTTTAGAGTGGACGTATAGCTACGGGCTCTCGCCCAGCAGTGCCACCGTCCCGCAGTAATATGACGGCGGGCGGTCGGCTAGTAGTTAAAATGCCCAGAAGTCCCCAGGGCCCCGGATGGCAACCTCCCTTTTTTATGTATTTTTTTATAAATGTTTATTTATTTTTTATTTTTTATTTTTTATTAAAGGGCCCAGCGGTTTCTTTTTTCTTTTTATTAAAGGGCCCAGAGATCCCCAGGGCCCCGTTTGGCTACCCCCCTCTTTTTTTTATATATATATATATATATATATATATATATATATATTTTTTTTTTTTATTTCTTCTTTTTTTTGTAAAGGCCCCCCTGCTTCTCAATTTGCGGCAGCCCCCCGCTTCTCAATTTCAGGCGGAACCCCCCCCCCCCGGTTCTCTGCTCCAGGGGGCCCATGTCTTAAGCTGTGTAAGGGGCCACAAAATTCCTGATGGCGGCCCTGCGCATACCTCCCAACACGCACGGATTCTGCGGGACATTCCCGCACAGACCGCTTCTTCCTGCAGTCCCGCAAAATGGTTAATTTTTTCACACTGCAAGCAGGAGGAACCAGAGCGGTTTGTGGAGGACTGTGGCTGCTGAAGGGAAGAAAGCCGACAGCCGGGCTAATGACAGTCTGTGAAATAATGTGTAAAATTATATTGTGCTACTACAAAGTGTATAGATAAATAGATAAGAGAGGAAAATGGTGAGGCAGCCCACACAATAATGGAAAAATTGTGAATATATAGTGTGACAAAAAGTGCAGCGCCAAATGAACCAAGGAGTCCCTGGTCGGGGAGTCCTAAAGTAAGTAGGAGGATTGTAATCCACAAAGAATATAGACGTGCCGCCTAGTTCCTAATATGTGTAAATCCACAAAACTAATAAATTATATGTATAAATATCTAAGTAAAAAAGACAAATAAGAAGGCCAGTATGGTGGCCTGAGTTTATGGGAGGAACCCGGAGGGTATTTAAGCAGCCCACTCTCACATGCTCTTTGTCGGTTCAGTGTGCAGTACTACACGTCACTGGGCCGACTCTTTCCAGCTCACCTCATGTCCGTGAGTCTGCGCATTCAATCGCATTCGACATCGCAAGTGCATTGCAGCTTCTCCGTTATTGGTCTTCGACGGAGGTTCCCTCTTACTGTCGCAGGTTGTATTCAAACCTTTTGTATCATGTGCAATCTTGCAATTCGTTATGTGTCACGTACCTGGTTGGAGGCCGAAATGCCGAGAGGGCTCCCCTTGCGGCTAAGTGCAGTACACCCCTGAGGTTGGGTACAGAGGGTGTAGTGCCCAGAGAAGCACAGGTTGCCAGATGGATCCAGGACAGACGAGCTGGTGAGTTTCTGAAGAATACTGGAGAATACAGTAAACACCGCTGGGCTGCAGTCTCTAGGAGTCCTCGGTAAGACTTGGCAAGGTGTGCACAAAGAGCAACAGTGGAAGCCGGCTGGGGATCAAACACTGTGGATCCAGTCAGGAGATGCAGGTTTGCAGGAATGGAGACAAGCCAAGGTCTGGTGTTGGAAAACAGGTAGGAACAGATAACTGAAGCAAAGTCCGTGAAACAAGTCGGGATCAGGTGCTGGAGAAGGTAACAAGTCAGTAAAGCAAGCCAGGGGTTCAAACCAGGAGAGCGGATCAGACAGGTCAGGAACAAGCCGGGTCACAACAGGAAATCCAAACAGTAATAATACAGAGACTCAGGAACTCAGGAAGGATGACGACAATGCAGCAATTTGGATCAGACAGTGGCAGCCATTTATAGACCAGCAGGAGCCTACGGCTTCCATTTCTTCTACTGGCAAGATTGCCAGTACTTCTTCTATGGCCATTTCTTCTACTGGCAAGATTGCCAGTACTTCTTCTATGGCCATTTCTTCTACTGGCAAGATTGCCAGTACTTCTACAGACATTTCCCTGACATTATGCTTCCTATCCTGCATTTCTTTTGTAAAAATCTGGCTCTGAGTTATTGTTGCTCATGTTCTAACATCTTAGTTACAAGCTTGGTACATTTGTAACTTCCTCCTGCCAAACAAACTATTTATTTGTATATTCATATTTGTGTCCATGCTTGCTGTCTCATTCATTTGGAGATTAGCATATATTCTTTGTATGGGTTCTTTGGCAGATTGAGGTGGTAATTGAACTCACCTGCTGCCTTGTCTGCACTTGATAAGCCTGGGGGGATGGGTGGCTGGTAGCATACACTCTACAACCAATTCACAGCGGATTTGTTCAACACTCCTTACTTCCGATTTGTATCGGATTTGTTTAATGCATTTTACAACCGTTTTTGTATCAGTCATTTCTCTTTATAATCGTTTTGTATCAGATACATTGCATACTTTCCACCATTGCCATTCTATGTTTCCCCCATGCCGTGCGTTTTAGTTTCCCCAGCGGAACTTACGAATTGTTTGTACACGGTTCTTCTCTCTCATTTATTTACCAAAGTTATTTCCTGTGCGTCATGCATGGCGCCACACCACACCACGCCACACTCTTCGGATGTGTTGCACATCCACTCCAGTCCAAGTAAACCCAGTTGCATGTTCATTGTCCCAGGTAGGATTCGTTAGCTTGTTTGTCATGTCAAAATTCGTGGCCACTCATGGTGTCACCCGCATCATGTTCGGTTCCCACAGTGGAGCTTATAAAATATTCGTACGCACTTCTCGTGTTCTATTTTCTACACCAAACCTTGTTGTTTTGCCCCATGCATGGCATCCCTACACCTTTCCTACATGTTTCACTCCAGCCACAGTCCGCCGCAAACTCACTTGCATGGCCCACTGTCGCAAGTAAAATTTGTTATTAAATTCTTTATGTCCTATCAATTTGCTACTATTCGTTGTCTCCCATATCGTTCGTTAGTGGCCCCTACGGAACCTACGCTTCATACAGGCATTGTCCTTCTACCCTATACTGCTTGCTTAAGGTACAAACAAATCAGGTGTTTCTATCCTTTCTCAGTAACCTAATTCTTATTGATTGAGACCTTGCAACCATGCAAATCATCTCAGCAGCCTGACACCCTTGTTAAGACCCTTGCTACACACGACCTTTACAAAACGCAAAATAAAATATATATAAAAACGCAAAGAAAAAAAAACGCAAAAATAAAAGAAAAAAACGCAAAAAAAACCCACAAAATAAAAAAACTTTTCCACCGCGCAATTTCAGCCCCTTCGGCAACCTGACACCTGTTGAGACCATTGCAACCATGCAAAATCACCTCAGCAGCCTGACACCCTTGTTGAGACCCTTGCAAACGCAATATCGTCTCAGCAGCCCTATACTCATTGAGATCCTTGCAACCATGCAAAATCATCCCAGCAGCCTGACACCCTTGTTAAGACCCTTGCAACACATGACCTTTACAAAACGCAAAATAAAATAAAAAATATATATAAAAAAGCAAAAAAAAAAAGCAAATATATATATAAAAAAAAAACGTTGCCACCACGCAATCTCAGCCCCTCGGCAACCTGACACCTGTTGAGACCATTGCAACCATGCAAAATCGTCTCAGCAGCCTGACACCCTTGTTAAGACCCTTGCAACACATGACCTTTACAAAACGCAAAAGAAAAAAAAAAACTACGCCACCACGCAATCTCAGCCCCCCGGCAACCTGACACCTGTTGAGACTGCTGCAACTACGCAAAATTGTCTCAGCAGCCTGACACCCTTGTTGAGACCCTTGCAAACGCAATACCGTCTCAGCAGCCCCACACTCAACGAGACCCTTGAAACCACACAAAATCATCTCAGCAGCCTGACACCCTTGTTAGGACCCTTGCAATACAAGGCCCTTACAAAAACGTAAAAAAATTATATATATATTTATATATATTAAAAAAAAACGCAAAAAAAAAAAAAACGTTGCCACCATGCAATCTCGGCCCAGCAACCTGACACCTGTTGAGACCATTGCAACCACGCAAAATCGTCTCAGCAGCCCTACATTCATCAAGGCCCTTGCAACCACGCAAAACCGTCTCAGCAGCTTGACACCCTTGTTGAGACCCTTGCAAACGCAATACCATCTCAGCAGCCCCACATTCATCAAGGCCCTTGCAACCACGCAATACCGTCTCGGCAGCCTCACACCATTGTTGAGACCCTTGCAAACGCAATACCGTCTCAGCAGCCCCACATTCATCAAGGCCCTTGCAACCACGCAATACCGTCTCGGCAGTCTCACATTACTGTTGAGACCCTTGCAAACGCAATACCGTCTCAGCAGCCCCACATTCATCAAGGCCCTTGCAACCATGCAATACCGTCTCGGCAGCCTCACACCATTGTTGAGACCCTTGCAAACGCAATACCGTCTCAGCAGCCCAACACTCATCGAGAGCCTTGCAACCACGCAATACCATCTCAAGCAACCTCCCACTCATCAAAGACCTTTGTGACCACGCAGTCTCGCCCCAGCAACATGGCATTCATTGAGACCCTTTCAGCCAGAAAAATGGGTGTTTTTCAGCCACCCCTGATCTCTTCTCTATGTTATCTTATCAGTACGTCTACACAGGATCCCCAATCACTCCTCTATGTTATCTTATCAGTACATGTACACAGGATCATTTATAGTAATTTCTAGGCAGTTGAGTTCAGAAACCTTCTCGAAAAAAAAAATGGGTTCAGACGGATGTTCAAAGGCATTCGAAACGCCAATGCCTGTAACAGCTCGTAAACACAGCCAGATGTGGTAACTCATGTTTACTAGTGTTGCTCACGAATATTCGCATTGCGAATATTCGCTACGAATATTGCATATTCGAGTATTCGCGAATAACACGAATATCGCGGCGAATATTCGCTATTTTGAATATTCGAATTTTTTCAATTTTTTTTTTAGAACAGATCACATCCTAGAGATCCCCATCGACGTCTAAAAGCATTGCTGGTATGATTAGAGACTTTGGGCCGAGTAGCTGCAGCGCTCATTTTATATTGCCGAAAAATCGCAATGCGATTATTCGGCAATAGCGATATCGCGCGATTATTTTATATTGTAATATATCACGAATATTCTGAGCCAATCAGAGTGCTCCATTCCGCATTTCTCGAAATTTCGCAATTATTTTGTATTGTAATATATCACGAATATTCTGAGCCAATCAGAGTGCTCCATTCCGCATTTCTCGAATATTCGCAATTATTTTGTATTGTAATATATCACGAATATTCTGAGCCAATCAGAGTGCTCCATTCCGCATTTCTCGAATATTCGCAATTATTTTATATTGTAATATATCACGAATATTCTGAGCCAATCAGAGTGCTCCATTCCGCATTTCTCGAATATTCGCAATTATTTTGTATTGTAATATATCACGAATATTCTGAGCCAATCAGAGTGCTCCATTCCGCATTTCTCGAATATTCGCAATTATTTTATATTGTAATATATCACGAATATTCTGAGCCAATCAGAGTGCTCCATTCCGCATTTCTCGAATATTCGCAATTATTTTATATTGTAATATATCACGAATATTCTGAGCCAATCAGAGTGCTCCATTCCGCATTTCTCGAATATTCGCAATTATTTTATATTGTAATATATCACGAATATTCTGAGCCAATCAGAGTGCTCCATTCCGCATTTCTCGAATATTCGCAATTATTGTGTATTGTAATATATCACGAATATTCTGAGCCAATCAGAGTGCTCCTTCCGCATTTGCCGAATATTCGCAATTATTGTGTATTGTAATATATCACGAATATTCTGAGCCAATCAGAGTGCTCCTTCCGCATTTCTCGAATATTCGCAATTATTTTATATTGTAATATATCACGAATATTCTGAGCCAATCAGAGTGCTCCATTCCGCATTTCTCGAAATTTCGCATTCGCATTCGCATTCGCAATAGCGAAAATTCGCAATAATTTCATTTCCAAAAAATATCACGAATATTCGTATTTAGCGAATATATCTCGAATATTCGACTATATATTCGAGATATATCGCGAAATCGAATATGGCATATTCTGCTCAACACTAATGTTTACCAGCGTTTCATTCACAGTCGTTTTCATAAAAAAAAGGGGGGGGAATATTGTCTCAGCAACTTGACACTCATTTGAGACCCTTGCAAAATGTCATCTAAGCTACCTCAAACTCGTCTACACCTTTGCAACCACACAATCTCGTCTCAGCAACCTAACGCCCGTTCAGACCTTTGCAGCTATACAAAGTCGTCTTAGCAAACTGACACTCATTTGACACCATTGCAAACGCAATATCGTCTCAGCAACCTGACACCCGTTCAGACCTTTGCAGCCATACATAGTCATTTCAGCAGCCCGACACTCACTTGAGACCATTGCAAACGCAACATCGTCTCAGCAACCCCTCACTTGTTGAGACCCGTGCAACCACACAAGGCCATCTCAAAACAAACCTCATAATCATTGAGACCTTTGCAACCACGCAATATCGTCTCAGCAAACCAGACTGAGACCCTTGCAACCACACAATATTGTCTGCAGCAGTATAAAACACTTTGCAGCACGCACCTACGTGCAAACCCGAATACAAACTAAACTTGCAAACACACCTCACTGACAATCAGCCAAACAAACACACAGTGGCACCCAGTTGGCCATTCATCTTTAGTGGCACGCGGGCCACTCATCTTTTCCCTGTCTTTTTCCCTGCAGTTAGTTCAGGTTTCCAACCAGCACCAGCGAGTGCACGTTGGTCTGCGAGTGCACATTGGTCTGCGAGTGCACGTTGGTCAGCGAGTGCACGTTGGTCTGCGAGTGCACGTTGGTCAGCGAGGGCACGTTGGTCGGCGAGTGCACGTTGGTCGGCGAGTGCACGTTGGTCAGCGAGTGCACGTTGGTCAGCGAGTGCACGTATATCGTCTTGTTGAGCACCTTTGTATTGTCTTGATTTTCTCACACCAATGCAAGATCCAGTCCAAGTTCTCAAACTAGAGCAAGCATCAGTAGCAGACTTAGCTATGTGGGACAACTTCCCCACCTGATAGAACAGCATTTCACTCTTCATCCCGGCAGTGTCAGCCGAGCCACCACAGGCTTTTGCCTGCATTTTTCGTCCGCCGCTGGTTTTCCAAACCTTGGCCCCCAGAAATTCTCTTAAATTTCTGCTTCACCCCAGTCTTCATCACGCCTCGTGCTGTACCCCATTGTGGCAGCTGCCCAGGTCTGGGGCCACACTTGAACTGGACAGACAGTGTTCTTCACCACAGACAATCAAGCCACAGCCGACTTCATCAATTAAGGTAGATCAAGCCTCTCCCCATCACGTCCTTCCTGCGCAGGCTCGCGCAGCTGTCACTTTGTCACCAGTTTAATATCTTCTGTAGACATGTTCCAGGCAAATGCAAAATCGCAGCTGATGCTCTGTCCCATTCCAACCTTACTTTGTTTTTCCAGCAAGAGCCTGGAGCTGACCCAATAACCATCCCTGTCCCACCCTGGTCATTGCTGACGATGGATTGAAGTAGCATCTCACCAACTCAACCCAGCTTATTAACCACTCCTTGGCACGCAACACACTGAAGGCCTATCGCACTGCTTGGAACACTAACTGCTAATTTTTGGCCACTTGCCTCAGAGCAGCAATAGGCAACGTTAGACACATCCTAGCCTTCATATTGTATTGCCACACGCAGCTGACCCTTTCTCACAATACTATCACGCCATATCTAGATGGCGTCCAGCATTTCCTGTCCCTGCAGGACCCCAGTAAACTGTCAGTATTCTCGAGCCCATGCAGTCAAGTCACTTCTGCAGAACATACAGAAGCACCAACCTGTAGTCAGTGGCGAGCGCCTACCTTTCAAGAGTGCCCTCTTTAGGGACATGTCTGAAATCCTTACTCGTTCCCCATTTAGGGCCTTGCCCAGCATAGTCATCCAAGCAGCCATCTACCAGGACTTCTACGGTTCCCTACAACCTAGTGAATTTGCAGTCAGTGGCTCCGGCAGTCAGACACTGCTCCGACGCCAGCCGACTCGCTTTGAATGAATGAATGAATGAATGAGAACTTATATAGCGCGGCACATGCGAACTGAATCGCCTCTGGGCGCTTGTTGTTCCTGTCTCCTTTGATATCAAAAGAGAAAACCGAACCCCTACACTCTCAGACTGCAAACACAACAAACCAGCCCCGGGGGTTGACATCAACCTGTTTCAGACTAACAATGCCTGACGCCCAGTGACGGTGCTCGACCGACTACTGCTCCATCTACCCAGCCAATCTGATGGTAGCTTGTTGCTACCCTTTCTAAACCAGCTCCCTGAGTGGCAGACAGTTGTCAAGCATGTCAGAATCCTAAGCAACTTGGGCTTCAAATCGCAGTCGGTTCTCTGGACATTCTTTCCGAATTAGAGCAGCCTCAACTGCCTCCCAACAGGGAGTACCAGACCACATAATCGAGATACAAGGCTGCTGGGAAGTCTCCATGTTTTGCCACATACATCCCAGATCCTCAGGAAGAAATGGCACAAGCCTTTACCAAGCTGGCTCAATAAATACAAGAAATCAATATAAGCTATTTCCCTATCTGAGTCTTTTGCCCCCTTTTCTTGGCATACTGACCAAACCACCAAGGCACACTTCAGGTCTATTTATGTTGTAAGTCTTGTCGCGTGTTTATGTGATCCACATCACTCTCGGTCAGAGGGCCACGACCATAAATAAGAAGGCCAGTATGGTGGCCTGAGTTTATGGGAGGAGCCCGGAGGGTATTTAAGCAGCCCACTCACACATGCTCTTTGTCGGTTCAGTGTGCAGTACTACACGTCACTGGGCCGACTCTTCCCAGCTCACCTCATGTCCGTGAGTCTGCGCATTTAATCACATTCGACACCCTCCCGCCCTTCCCTTTTTTGGGTATGCCCCCTTTTCTTGGCATACTGACCAGACCACCAAGGCACACTTCAGGTCTATTTATGTTGTAAGTCTTGTCGCGTGTTTATGTGATCCACATCACTCTCGGTCAGAGGGCCATGACCATAAATATATAGTGACAAACAGTACCAAAACTAGTAGTGCATAACACCAAACAATATCAAATGAAGTGTATGAAACAATCCAGTGTTAAATATACAAATACCAATAGTGCAAACATAAAATGTATATAATAGGACAATTCAGTCCAAAGACCATATACAATGGTGGGTAGTGTCCTCAATGATGTAACATTCAGACATATAGGGGTTGTATATTAACCCCAGTAACAGTCCATATATAATGGTAGGTAATATCCTCATAAATCTATTATGGTGTCCTCAATAGAGTAACATTCAGACATGTAGGCGTCGCATGTGTGCTATCCCAAATGGGACAAAAAACGTCCCTTTCTTTCTGATAAATGGTAAACCTTTCTTCTGTACTCCACACTCCCAAGAAATAAGCGTTAGGTAAAGGTGAAATCAATACGCTTACCGACTGGTGTAGACCCACAGCTCACCTTACGGTGGGGGGTCCCTCGAGCTTAAATGGGCCGATCACCCTTCCTGATCTTCTTTTCAATGCAGATCCTTAGGTAGGCACTCCAAAGGCGTTCCCAGGGGATGGCCACAGTTTCAAATGTTGTTATGTCCTCATATAGGATTAACCCAGAAAGGAGATGAAAGATAAGAAGAAAAGGGAGGGTCGTCTCCTCATAGTGTAAAAAGTTTTATTTAAAATCCAAAAAAAGAGATTAAAACTTTAAAACAGTCCCAAACAAGAGAAAGGAAAGTCTCACTCAAATACCATCCAAAAAAATCGTATCACGACAAACCACAGCACTCTTCCACATCTAGAAAAAATATCTTCATATAAAAGAGTCCAGGAGCGCAATGGAAACATGTATAATCCAATAAACCCGACCGGTTTCGTCTCATCAGACTTCAACTGGGGTGTAGAACTGGATCTTGTAGATTCCATTGCACTATATATAGTCATCCCGATTAGTCATATGAGACCCTGATCCCTTCCGCCTCAATGAATCGCGGCGTGCGTTCCAAATGATGTCATTTCCTTATTAGATGCGCTCCAGACTACAGTTGACATCAACCTGTTTCAGACATTGTTAGTCTGAAACAGGTTGATGTCAACCCCCGGGGCTGGTTTGTTGCGTTTGCAGACTGAGAGTGTAGGGGTTCGAAAGGTTGATGGAGAGTGTGATGAAGTTGAAGCATTATGGGTGGAACTGCATACAGATGTGCGTAGTTCAAAGCTAATCATCGGAGTTTGTTATAGACCACCCAATGTTAATGAGGAGGTGGAGACTCGGCTCCTTGCACAGATGGAAAGGGCTGCAAGGGCAGGGACGGTGATAATAATGGGGGATTTAGTTGATCATAAGCTCAATAATGGCATGCAATGCCAAGCTGCGGTTTCCAAAGCGAGCAAAGTCCTTTCTTGTATTAAGAGAGGTATGGACTCCAGAGATAGAGATATCATTTTGCCCCTGTACAAATCATTAGTAAGACCTCATCTGGAATATGCTGTCCAGTTTTGGGCACCAGTTCTCAAAAAGGATATCGGAGAACTGGAGAAAGTGCAGAGAAGGGCAACCAAACTGATAAGAGGCATGGAGAAGCTCAGCTATGAGGAAAGATTAGAGGAACTGAATTTATTCACTCTTGAGAAGAGGAGAATAAGGGGGGATATGATCAACATGTACAAATACATAAGAGGTCCATATAGTGAACTTGGTGTTGAGTTATTCACTTTAAGGTCAACACTGAGGACAAGGGGGCACTCTTTACGTCTGGAGGAACAGAGATTTCACCTCCAAATACGGAAAGGTTTCTTCACAGTAAGAGCTGTGAAAATGTGGAACAGACTCCTTCCAGAGGTGGTTCTGGCCAGCTCAGTAGATTGCTTTAAGAGAGGCCTGGATTCTTTCCTAAATGCACATAATATAACTGAGTACTAAGTTTTGTAGGTAAAGTTGATCCGGGGTAAATCCGATTGCCTTTCGGGGGATCAGGAAGGAATTTTTTTCCCCTCCGGTAGCAAATTGGATCATCGCTCTGCTGGGGTTTTTTGCCTTCCTCTGGATCAACTGTGGGTATGGAGTTGGGTGTATGGGAGGATGTACTGTGTTTTACTTTGTTTTATTTTAATTTTTTTTTTATGGTTGAACTGGATGGACTTGTGTCTTTTTTCAACCTGACTAACTATGTAACTATGTAACTATGACCCCATGCAAATGAAGGGCCGGCCGGCTCTCACATGCGCGCTTGAAGGAGACCATGGTCAGCTCCGCTGTGCGCATGCTCACAACTCGGGAGCGGCGCAATCAGTGAAATTGGAAATGGACTAGGGCAACGTTGTGAACTACGCAAACAGCATAAATAGACAGACACAAACGCACTTGCATTGCAAAAGTACATCCCTTTGTCCCTTCCCATTTAACCAAGTGCTTTTGTCCTGTTGTTCATTGCGGTGTGTTTTGTAGTTGTCATATTAGTGTTCGTGTGATCAAGTGTTTGTTAGTAGATCTTTGAAAGTGTTTTTTGATAAGTGTTTGAGAGACTGTTTGTTTGATTGATATATTTCTGTTCGTTTGTTTTCTTGCTGTTTTTTTGCTGTTTGTTTTTGTGACTGTTTCTTGCTGAGTGCTAGTGTGATTTTTTGGGTGTTAGTTTTCTCTTTGTGTGTGTTCTTGCTTGATTGGTTGTGCTTGTTTTTGTGAGTGATTTTTGTTGACTGGGAGTGAGTTTTTTTGGAAGTATGACAGAGAAAAAGCGAAAGCTCAATTTTACTGTGGGGGAAAAAAGAATTCTTGCCCGGGCCATTAGCGATTATGGGCGTTTCCTCCACGGCCCGGACAGTGCCAACACCAACCCGGCCAGGAGGAGGGAGATTTTGTATATGATCACTGAGCAGGTCAATTCAGCGGGGGAGGGGGAGACACGGACCCGGTCTGGGATTGACAAAAAAATCAATGACCTCCGGCGTCTGGTCAAACAGAAGCTGGCCAGAATGCATGCCCATGCCAGGGGCACAGGAGGGGGCCCACCATGCCGTATTAGGCTGACAGTGGAGGAGCGTGCGGTGGCCCTGACCTTTCATCGGCATGAAGTTGAGGGCCTGCCCGGCTTTGACTCAAGTCCGGAGCCCGTAGTGCCAGGTAAGTATTTTTTTTAATATCAGGTGTGTAGCATGTGTGGGGGAGGGGGTGAAAGGGAATATGTGGCAAGTGTGTGGATCCTCCAACCTGTGAATGTTTTGTGTCATCCACAGATGTGCAGGAGGGTGCAGGGCCATCTGGCCTGACCGCACCATCCCCAGGACAGCAGCCTAATGAGGCCCCCCCAACAAGGCCGGAGTCCGCGGAGGAGGTTCAAGAGGAGGAGGAGAATCATGAGGAGGAGGAGAATCATGAGGAGGAGGAGTCCATGTCAGGCACGGGACGTTTGGGTTTTGAGGACTCTTCCCCTCTGGCTGGCAGCAGGCAGCCCTCCCTAAGGGGGAGCCCCCCCCTCCTCCCCCAACATGGCTCCCCTCCCAAGGGCCTCCCCTTCTCCCCGGCCACAAGCATCAGCTGGAGGCAGGATTTCATCCCAGAACACCAGGGGGTTGGCCGATCTCCTGCCCGCCACTCTGAGAAGGGACCAGGCCCTTCAGACCCGCCATCTGGGACAGGTCAGCCAGACATTGGTGCGGATGGAGGAGAGCCTGTCCTCCATCAAGGATACGCTGGCGAACCTGGACTCCCACTCCCGGGCTTTCACAACCTGCCTAAACGACCTGCAGACTACATCAGCAGGAGTTGGGCAGGATGTGAGGGCCCTTACCCAGGCTATCCAGGCCAACACGGCAACACTTGGTGCTGCCCTGGACAGAATAGCCGTGGCCTTGGAGGGCAGGCCGCCAGGTGGGCAGAGATCAGGGGCTGCTCCTCCTTCCCCGGTTTTACCCCTCCCCCATTAGTCTCCCCATGAGGAGCCGGTGCCGTGGCCGGGGGCGCCCCAGGCGTGGCTCACGTAAAGGGCAATAATTATTTTTTTCCCCTTTTTTTTTTTTTTGCTGGAAATTTTTTGATTTTGCGGGTAATTTTTTATTTTTTTGGGTTGTGAATGCTGTTTGAATGTGGGGGTGACATTCCTGCCGGAAAAGGGGTGTCACCCTCAATTTTGGTGGAGAAGGGTTCCCCAGGACCAGGGAGAAGTGATCCCCAGGTCCGTGTGAATGGTGTATGAATGTACAGTGACATAATTGTAGCCTTGGCGTGGCGTTGCTGCTCACAAGTCCTGCATGGTGGACTGGTGCCAATCCAATTTGATGTGGATGTGGGGTGTGTGTGTGCTAGGGACCACAGTGGTGTGCATGCATGCATTCTCATTGTGCCATGATTAATGTGTGTGTTTAACGTGCAAAGATGCCCAATGTGAGTTGTCTCCTGGCTGCTCTTCCCTCAGAAGACGGGGTAGCCTCGGTTAGGGGGGGATTGTCTCGTTCAGGGGTCAGGTCATCACGTAGGTCAATCTGCAGGCCCTTTCTTTCTGCGAAGTTGTGCAGCATGTAACATGCACCGATGATCTGGCACACGAAGTTTGGGGAATACAAGAGGGTACCCCCAGACTTATCCAGGCATCGGAAACGTGACTTTAGGAGGCCAAAGGTGCGCTCCACCACTGCTCGTGTTTGGGCATGTGCTTGATTGTATCTTTCCTCTCCTGGGGTTTGGGGGTTCCGGATAGGAGTCATGAGATGGGTCCCAGTGGATATGCAGAGTCACCTGTAAGGGAAAAGACAGGAGGATGTTAGTCATGCATGTGCCCCTTGTGATGTGTGCATCATGGGAGGGGATAGTCATGCCTGACTCCCATGTCACTCACCAACCAGCCAGGTGTCCCCATACACGTTCTGATCGAATTCCATTCGGATGTGGCATTGATTGTATATGTAGCTGTCATGGCTGGACCCTGGGTGTTTGGCACGGACGTGCCATATGAGGCCTTGGGCATCGACTATCACCTGTACGTTGATGGAATGCCAATGCTTCCGATTGCGGTACATGTGCTCTGTCTCATGGGGGGGCTGGATTGCCACATGTGTGCAATCAATGGCCCCCACAGTGCGTGGGAATCTGGCAAATCTGTAGAAATCTGTCATTGCCTTCAGCCGCAGCTCCTCAGTGGTGGGTTTGATGATTTGGTTGGCCATGCATCTGAGGATTGCAGGGACAACCTGGTGCACACATCTGCTCATGGAGGATTGTGACATCCCAGCCACCACTCCACTTGTACGCTGAAAAGAGCCACTGGCAAGGACATGGAGTGTTGCCATGACCTTGACCAGTGGCTGCACTGCATGTGAGCGGTGTGTTGGGCTGGTGATGTCCTCCTGCAGGGTTGTGGTTAATTCCAGGATGACATGAGGGGTGAATCTGAAGATGCGATACACCTCAGAATCACTCATGCCAAACAGGTCTATGCGGGTGCGGTATATCCTCTCCCGTGCCATCCTCCGTGCCATCCTCCGTGCCCTCATCCTTCTTTGTTCATCTAAAGTCAGTAGTATAGCTATGTGCGACGATCCCCCTGGCATGTTGGCATACAGATTGTTGTGCAACACGTGTGACTGCTGAGCTCCTCACTAACAGTGTTGCTTTATCTAACAAGTAGACTTTTTTTCTCTTTTTAGACCAGCTTTTATATGCTCTAATTTTAGACAGGACATTTTGCTGTTGCGCACACTGCGTCGCCTGCGCTGCCCCAACGTTCTTTTGTGGATCCCTGTAAGTCCCTCATTAGCATATTTGACTAGCAAATCAATGGTCTGTCTAGCGCACTTTTGCGCGGACGGATGCGCCAGGACGCGGGACAAAAAAAAGTAGATTTTTTGCGTATCTCGTTCTGGGGATGCCGTGCATCGAAACGCACGCGCACATTTCGACTTACGCACGCGCATCTCCTGTTGCGCAGGCGTAATCGCTCTGTGAATCTGGGCCACAGTGTCTTTTCAGATAGATAGATAGATAGATAGATAGATAGATAGATAGATAGATAGATAGATCAGGGAGGCTACTAGTTAGTATAGTTAAATGTACAGTTTGTAGAGAATATATTGACATCCCTAGGAGTTGTCAATATATTTATAAACTGTATAGCTTAGCTAGTTCTGCCACTGTACGTGTGCTCCTATATACCACCTGAGCACAGATAGTGCCACTGTACGTGTGCTGGTATATACCACCTGAGCACAGATAGTGCCACTGTACGTGTGCTCCTATATACCACCTGAGCACAGATAGTGCCACTGTACGTGTGCTCCAATATACCACCTGAGCACAGATAGTGCCACTGTACGTGTGCTCCTATATACCACCTGAGCACAGATAGTGCCACTGCTATATACCACCTACGTGTGCTGCTATATACCACCTGAGCACAGATAGTGCCACTGTACGTGTATATACCACCTGCTCCTACGTGTGCTCCTATACCACCTGAGCACAGATAGTGCCACTGCTCCTATATACCACCTACGTGTGCTGGTATATACCACCTGAGCACAGATAGTGCCACTGTACGTGTGCTCCTATAAACCACCTGAGCACAGATAGTGCCACTGTACGTGTGCTCCTATATACCACCTGAGCACAGATAGTGCCACTGTACGTGTGCTCCTATATACCACCTGAGCACAGATAGTGCCACTGTACGTGTGCTGGTATATACCACCTGAGCGCAGTTAGTGCCACTGTACGTGTGCTGCTATACACCACCTAAGCACAGAT
Organism: Rana kukunoris; assembly: GCA_029574335.1. NCBI lineage: Eukaryota > Metazoa > Chordata > Amphibia > Anura > Ranidae > Rana > Rana kukunoris. Next base: position 156,021 of record JAJQKJ010001827.1, on the reverse strand, counting down.
AGTGCCACTGTACGTGTGCTGGTATATACCACCTGAGCACAGATAGTGCCACTGTACGTGTGCTCCTATATACCACCTGAGCACAGATAGTGCCACTGTACGTGTGCTGGTATATACCACCTGAGCACAGATAGTGCCACTGTACGTGTGCTGGTATATACCACCTGAGCGCAGTCAGTGCCACTGTACGTGTGCTGCTATATACCACCTGAGCACAGATAGTGCCACTGTACGTGTTCTCCTATATACCACCTGAGCACAGATAGTGCCACTGTACGTGTGCTGCTATATACCACCTGAGCACAGATAGTGCCACTGTACGTGTGCTCCTATATACCACCTGAGCACAGATAGTGCCACTGTACGTGTGCTCCTATATACCACCTGAGCACAGATAGTGCCACTGTACGTGTGCTGGTATATACCACCTGAGCACAGATAGTGCCACTGTACGTGTGCTGTTATATACCACCTGAGCACAGATAGTGCCACTGTACGTGTGCTGCTATATACCACCTGAGCACAGATAGTGCCACTGTACTTGTGCTGGTATATACCACCTGAGCACAGATAGTGCCACTGTACGTGTGCTCCTATATACCACCTGAGCACAGATAGTGCCACTGTACGTGTGCTCCTATATACCACCTGAGCACAGATAGTGCCACTGTACGTGTGCTCCTATATACCACCTGAGCACAGATAGTGCCACTGTACGTGTGCTGGTATATACCACCTGAGCGCAGTTAATGCCACTGTACGTGTGCTGCTATATACCACCTGAAGCACAGATAGTGCCTGTGACGGTATTAGAGCATATCTCCGCCATCCTCTCCCTTCTTCTCCCATAAAAGAAATCACCCAATATTCCCTGACTTAGGAATATCCCTGGAATCGCCGAATCATCCACACATGAGCCATGGCTTAATACTGGATGCAACAGGACACACTTTATTGAAAGTACACAGCACACTTTATACAGGATTTGGAACATCCCGCCCCCAACAACCGCTTTCCTATTGGTCCATTGTAAAGTATTCAGTCTTCACTCTGGTCCTCTAAAAACCATGCAAATGAGGACTTGAAAATGTCTCCGCAGCGATTGGTCCCAAAGCTTGAATAGGTGTGGCCAGAAGCCTGAATATCTGTGTTCAGACAAAAGCCCCAGGGGGTCAATCAATGTGCACAATAGCCAGCCACAGCACAATGGAGCCGTCTGGAGAATTGAGACAGGGCAGAAGTAATTTACACATTATAATAGAAAGGCTTTAAATAGGGTTATCACACAATGGACAATAAGTATCACTTATGAGTCTGTTGACCTGGCTGGGGTTTAGAACAACAATTAACACCTCTACACGCTGGACAATAAAATGTATCTCACAAGCCCGACTCCGGTATGCCATTGAAGGGTCTTTGTCCAATTATCCAGGTCTAGAGGCACACAGGCATTAAGATTAGCAGGGAGAGAATTACACTGAAGTATATAGGCAATTGCATAAAAGTCCTTCACAATGGCCCCCCCTTTTCTCCCTGCCCCGGCAACTCGGTTGGACCTTTCCTGGTCCAGTAGAGTTGACGGGTTCAGAGCTTCTAGTCCGAGGTTAACTCCGTTTGGCGTGACAATCCATCGGCATTCCCGGTTTGCTTGCCTGGGCGGTAATGAATCATAAAGTCATAGGGCTGTAAGGCCAAGCTCCAGCGTAGCAAACGGCCGTTGTGCCCTGAAACCCGGTTAAGCCACACCAAGGGATGGTGGTCGGTGATGAGAGTGAAAGCCCGGCCATAAAGGTAAGGTGTGAGCTTTTTGAGGGCCCATAATCGGACGGCAAGAGGCTCGCATTCAGTCCTCTCCAAAAGCCCCTGTCCCGGCTAGGCCTGTCACACATCCCCCCTTTTGGCAGGGGACTAACCCAGTAGGAGACACCAGATGGGTTGTCTCTGAATTTAGTCAGTAGTTCCAGTCCCCCAATGCCGGTATCCATACAGTACCCCAAATCACTTGCTCCAAACCGAGCATTACTCACCCCGCCATCCTCTGACTCTCTCAGGGAACACGTCTGCCGCTGGGGAGAGGCCTGGACTGGCACTTCTCCCTGGAGTCCTTTCAGCCGCTGGAGAGATGACAGGGTGGCTGGGCTCAGTCCATCATGCTGTTGGGGGTCTGGGCCAACTGGCCACCATTTATGGGGTATACCAGTGGAGACTGAAGTCCCATCCACTGGTATCCACTCAAGCTGTAGTGGGGTGCAGCCGCCAGTAGCAGCCTGTCCTGCTGCCAGTGGTTCCGCTGGGAGTAAGAGCTTTACCACCTCAGCTGGTTGCTGGGGAGGGGGGCCAACCGCCCCGGCTCCCTGGAACTCCACAGTTGGTCCCGGTGCTGGGCAGAGATGGCTGGCAATCTGCCCTGTTGCCAGCACTTCTGCTGGGGGTGCATAATCCATAACATCCTCTGAACAGTCTATACATTCTGTAATCTGTGGATGGAGAGTGATCGCCATCTTCTCACCCTGAGCCTCCAAAACTGCCACAGGGGTGGGGCAGAGGTCTTGAACCCTCTGTCCGGTGACTAGCGCTTCAGCTGGGAAAGTTCTGTGTAACTCCACACATACTGCTCTTGGGGCTGGGCAGAGCACAGTGAAGTGTGGCCCTGATACCAGCTCTTCTGCTGGAGGCCCATCAGGTTGTTCTTCCTCAGCAGAGAAGTCTATCAGATCCCCTGTCTCTGCAACTGGTGTCTGGGGATAGAGGTTCACCATCACCTGTCTTTCATTTGGTGCTGCTTCTTTAGGCGTTGTCACCGATCGTCGTATTTCTGCAATTCTCAGCTCATGTTGCCGCTCTCGTTCTTTCTCATCAAAAGCTTTAAAAGCGCTAAACGGAATCTTCCTTGTGTCTGCTGTGCTGTACTCACTGTTTGGAGAATGTGCGCTGCTTGTCGAACTGCTGCCAGTTTTTAACTGTAGTTCTGCGTTTCTTATTTGTTTAGCCTCCTCCGCTACCAGGGTCATCACTTTCAGCACCACATCCGCCGTTGGGTTCGGACCGAACCATGCTAATTTCTCTCTTATTAGCTTGTTAGCTGGTGATTCCTCATCCTGAATCACTGGTGTCCCCATCTTCTGTACTGCAGGCCTTGCTGCAACCGAGTTCTCCTGGTCTAGCTCCATTTATTCTGCTATGATGACACGCTCGGTTTTGCTGCTAGCAATCCTTCCACAAACTTCCAGTAGTCCTTTCCGTGTATTTCTTTTAAGCAGGGTGTACCAGTCTTCCATTCACTGTTCCCAGTGTCTGCTTGGAATCCTGGTGTAAAGGAAAGTAAAGTAGAAGGGAAAATCCCGCTGCTGCCATCCAGTGTGACGGTATTAGAGCATATCTCCGCCATCCTCTCCCTTCTTCTCCCATAAAAGAAAATCACCCAATATTCCCCGACTTAGGAATATCCCTGGAATCGCCGAATCATCCACACATGAGCCATGGCTTCATACTGGATCTAACAGGACACACTTTAATGAAAGTACACAGCACACTTTATACAGGATTTGGAACATCCCGCCCCCAACAACCGCTTTCCTATTGGTCCATTGTAAAGTATTCAGTCTTCACTCTGGTCCTCTAAAAAACATGCAAATGAGGACTTGAAAATGTCTCCGCAGAGATTGGTCCCAAAGCTTGAATAGGTGTGGCCAGAAGCCTGAATATCTGTGTTCAGACAAAAGCCCAGGGGGGTCAATCAATGTACACAATAGCCAGCCACAGAAACAATGGAGCCGTCTGGAGAATTGAGACAGGGCAGAAGTAATTTACACCTTATAATAGAAAGGCTTTAAATAGGGTTATCACACAATGGACAATAAGTATCACTTATGAGTCTGTTGACCTGGCTGGGGTTTAGAATAACAATTAACACCTCTACACACTGGACAATAAAATGTATCTCACAAGCCCGACTCCAGTATGACATTGAAGGGTCATTGTCCAATTATCCAGGTCTAGAGGCACACAGGCATTAAGATTAGCAGGGAGAGAATTACATCTTCTGTAATACATGAATTAGGATTTCAGTATTTCATGGTCCATGACAGGCACTAACTGCGCTCAGGTGGTATATACCAGCACACGTACAGTGGCACTATCTGTGCTCAGGTGGTATATACCAGCACACGTACAGTGGCACTATCTGTGCTCAGGTGGTATATAGGAGCACACGTACAGTGGCACTATCTGTGCTCAGGTGGTATATAGGAGCACACGTACAGTGGCACTATCTGTGCTCAGGTGGTATATAGGAGCACACGTACAGTGGCACTATCTGTGCTCAGGTGGTATATACCAGCACAAGTACAGTGGCACTATCTGTGCTCAGGTGGTTTATAGCAGCACACGTACAGTGGCACTATCTGTGCTCAGGTGGTATATAACAGCACAGTACAGTGGCACTATCTGTGCTCAGGTGGTATATAGCAGCACACGTACAGTGGCACTATCTGTGCTCAGGTGGTATATACCAGCACACGTACAGTGGCACTATCTGTGCTCAGGTGGTATATAGGAGCACACGTACAGTGGCACTATCTGTGCTCAGGTGGTATATAGGAGCACACGTACAGTGGCCACTATCTGTGCTCAGGTGGTATATAGCAGCACACGTACAGTGGCATTAACTGCGCTCAGGTGGTATATACCAGCACACGTACAGTGGCATATCTGTGCTCAGTGGTATATAGGAGCACACGTTACAGTGGCAGTATCTGTGCTCAGGTGGTATAAGGAGCACACGTATAGTGGCACTATCTGTGCTCACGTGGTATATAGGAGCACACGTACAGTGGCACTATCTGTGCTCAGGTTGTATATACCAGCACACGTACGGTGGCACAATCTGTGCTCAGGTGGTATATAGCAGCACACGTACAGTGGCACTAACTGCGCTCAGGTGGTATATACCAGCACACGTACAGTGGCACTATCTGTGCTCAGGTGGTATATACCAGCACACGTACAGTGGCACTATCTGTGCTCAGGTGGTATATACCAGCACACGTACAGTGGCACTATCTGTGCTCAGGTGGTATATAGGAGCACACGTACAGTGGCACTATCTGTGCTCAGGTGGTATATAGCAGCACACGTACAGTGGCATTAACTGCGCTCAGGTGGTATATACCAGCACACGTACAGTGGCACTATCTGTGCTCAGGTGGTATATAGCAGCACACGTACAGTGGCACTATCTGTGCTCAGGTGGTATATAGGAGCACACGTACAGTGGCACTATCTGTGCTCAGGTGGTATATAGCAGCACACGTACAGTGGCACTAACTGCGCTCAGGTGGTATATACCAGCACACGTACAGTGGCACTATCTGTGCTCAGGTGGTATATAGGAGCACACGTACAGTGGCACTATCTGTGCTCAGGTGGTATATAGGAGCACACGTACAGTGCCACTATCTGTGCTCAGGTGGTATATAGGAGCACACGTACAGTGGCACTATCTGTGCTCAGGTGGTATATAGGAGCACACGTACAGTGGCACTATCTGTGCTCAGGTGGTATATAGGAGCACACGTACAGTGGCACTATCTGTGCTCAGGTGGTATTAGGAGCACCACCTACAGTGGCACTATCTGTGCTCAGGTGGTATACAGGAGCACACGTACAGTGGCACTATCTGTGCTCAGGGGTATATACCAGCACCACGTACAGTGGCACTATCTGTGCTCAGGTGGTATATACCAGCACACGTACAGTGGCACTATCTGGCTTCAGGTGGTATATAGGAGCCACGTACAGTGGCACTATCTGTGCTCAGGGGTATATAGGAGCACACGTACGTGGCATTAATGCGCTCAGGTGGTATTACCAGCACACGTACAGTGGCACTATCTGTGCTCAGGTGGTATATAGGAGCACACGTACAGTGGCAGTATCTGTGCTCAGGTGGTATATAGGAGCACACGTATAGTGGCACTATCTGTGCTCAGGTGGTATATAGGAGCACACGTACAGTGGCACTATCTGTGCTCAGGTTTGTATATACCAGCACACGTACAGTGGCACAATCTGTGCTCAGGTGGTATATAGCAGCACACGTAACAGTGGCTCTAACTGCGCTCAGGTGGTAGATACAGCACACGTACAGTGGCACTATCTGTGCTCAGGTTGGTATATAGCAGCACACGTACAGTGGCACTATCTGTGCTCAGGTGGTATATAGGAGCACACGTACAGTGGCACTATCTGTGCTCAGGTGGGTATATAGCAGCACACGTACAGTGGCACTACACTGCGCTCAGGTGGTATATACCAGCACACGTACAGTGGCACTATCTGTGCTCAGGTGGTATATAGGAGCACAGTACAGTGGCACTCTTCTGTGCTCAGGTGGTATATACCAGAACGTACAGTGGCACTAACTGCGCTCAGGGGTATATATCAGCACACGTACAGTGGCACTATCTGTGCTCAGGTGGTATATAGGAGCACACGTACAGTGGCACTATCTGTGCTCAGGTGGTATATAGGAGCACACGTACAGTGGCACTATCTGTGCTCAGGTGGTATATAGGAGCACACCTACAGTGGCACTATCTGTGCTCAGGTGGTATACCAGGAGCACACGTTACAGTGGCACTATCTGTGCTCAGGTGGTATATAGGAGCACACGTACAGTGGCACTATCTGTGCTCAGGTGGGTATATAGGAGCACCGTACAGTGGCACTATCTGTGCTCAGGTGGTATATACAGCACAAGTACAGTGGCACTATCTGTGCTCAGGTGGTATATAGCAGCACACGTACAGTGGCACTATCTGTGCTCAGGTGTATAGAACAGCACAGTACAGTGGCACTATCTGTGCTCAGGTGGTATATAGCAGCACACGTACAGTGGCACTATCTGTGCTCAGGTGGTATATACCAGCACACGTATAGTGGCACTATCTGTGCTCAGATGGGTATATAGGAGCACACGTACAGTGGCACTATCTGTGCTCAGGTTGTATATACCAGCACACGTACAGTGGCACAATCTGTGCTCAGGTGGTATATAGCAGCAACACGTACAGTGGCACTAACTGCCTCAGGTGGTATATACCAGCACACGTACAGTGCATATCTGTGCTCAGGGGTATATAGGAGCACACGTACGGGCACTATCTGTGCTCAGGTGGTATATAGGAGCACACGTACAGTGGCACTATCTGTGCTCAGGTGGTATTAGGAGCACACGTACGTTACACTATCTGTGCTCAGGTGGTATATAGGCGCACACGTACAGTGGCACTATCTGTGCTCAGGTGGTATATAGCAGCACACGTACAGTGGCACTATCTGTGCTCAGGTGGTATATAGCAGCACACGTACAGTGGCACTAACTGCGCCTCAGGTGGTATATACCAGCACACGTACAGTGGCACTATCTGTGCTCAGGTGGTATATAGGAGCACACGTACAGTGGCACTATCTGTGCTCAGGTGGTATATACCAGCACACGTACAGTGGCACTATCTGTGCTCAGGTGGTATATATCAGCACACGTACAGTGGCACTATCTGTGCTCAGGTGGTATATAGGAGCACACGTACAGTGGCACTATCTGTGCTCAGGTGGTATATAGGAGCACACGTACAGTGGCACTATCTGTGCTCAGGTGGTATATAGGAGCACACGTACAGTGGCACTATCTGTGCTCAGGTGGTATATAGGAGCACACGTACAGTGGCACTATCTGTGCTCAGGTGGTTATAGGAGCACACGTACAGTGGCACTATCTGTGCTCAGGTGGTATATAGGAGCACACGTACAGTGGCACTATCTGTGCTCAGGTGGTATATACCAGCACAAGTACAGTGGCACTATCTGTGCTCAGGTGGTATATAGGAGCACACGTACAGTGGCAGTATCTGTGCTCAGGTGGTATATAGGAGCACACGTATAGTGGCACTATCTGTGCTCAGGTGGTATAGAACAGCACACGTACAGTGGCACTATCTGTGCTCAGGTGGTATATAGCAGCACACGTACAGTGGCACTATCTGTGCTCAGGTGGTATATACCAGCACACGTATAGTGGCACTATCTGTGCTCAGGTGGTATATAGGAGCACACGTACAGTGGCACTATCTGTGCTCAGGTTGTATATACCAGCACACGTACAGTGGCACAATCTGTGCTCAGGTGGTATATAGCAGCACACGTACAGTGGCACTAACTGCGCTCAGGTGGTATATACCAGCACACGTACAGTGGCACTATCTGTGCTCAGGTGGTATATAGGAGCACACGTACAGTGGCACTATCTGTGCTCAGGTGGTATATACCAGCACACGTACAGTGGCACTATCTGTGCTCAGGTGGTATATAGGAGCACACGTACAGTGGCACTATCTGTGCTCAGGTGGTATATAGCAGCACACGTACAGTGGCACTATCTGTGCTCAGGTGGTATATAGGAGCACACGTACAGTGGCACTATCTGTGCTCAGGTGGTATATAGCAGCACACGTACAGTGGCACTATCTGTGCTCAGGTGGTGGTATATAGCAGCACACGTACAGTGGCACTATCTGTGCTCAGGTGGTATATAGCAGCACACGTACAGTGGCACTATCTGTGCTCAGGTGGTATATAGCAGCACACGTACAGTGGCACTATCTGTGCTCAGGTGGTATATACCAGCACACGTACAGTGGCACTATCTGTGCTCAGGTGGTATATAGGAGCACACTACAGTGACAGTGGTCCTGATAGGTGGACAGTGGGTGCTCAAGGTGGTGCTGTAGCCACAGTACTGTGTTGGGCAGGTATAGTGGTACACATGGTATCGTGGTGGGTGTGGGCTACTGGTGTCAGGTGCTACAGTGGTATATCACGTACATGCATGGTACTGTGTCACTGGTGGTGTATGAGCACACACGTAAGGTGGGGTATAGGGGGTAGTTGCAGGTGGTATATACAGTGGCATACTGTGGTATATCAGCACACGTGGTATATGGAGCCAGCACTCAGCACAGTAGGCACGTTATCTGTGGTGCGTCAGGTGGCACTATGGTAGCTAGGTCGTATGGCACAGTACTGGCTCAGGTGGTATAGTACAGTACTCACGTAGCAGCACACGTACAGTGGACTATCAGTATCTGTGGTGGGCTATGGTGTTAAAGGTGTACATTGTGCGTACAGTGGCACTAATCGTGGCGTAGTACGGTACACGTACAGTGGGTGTATCTGGGGCACGTACAGTGGCACTAATCAGGTCTATCTGTGCTCAGGTGGTATATGGAGCACCAGTGGCAGTTCACAGCTAGGTGGTATATAGGTCACACTGTTGTGCTAGGTGGTTCGCAGGTATCAGTGCAGGTGGTATATCAGTCACTATCTGTGCTCGGTAACAGTGGCAGCAGTGGCACTGGTGGTGTGCTCAGGTGGTATGTATAGGAGTCACTGGTCAGGTGGTAATACGTACAAAGTGGTGGTGGTTATCTGTGCTGTCAGGTGGTAGGAGGTATATAGCAGCGCACGTGGCATGTCTATCTGTGCTCAGGTGGTAGTGCTGCGTCAGGTCGGTAGTTGGCTAGTACAGCACACGTACAACTATCGTGCTGTACCTAGGTGGTATGGATACGTAGCGTGGGTGGCACACGTGTGGTGGTATATACTGGTACATTGCATACTTATATACACGTAGTGGCACTATCTGAGTGGTATATAACACGTACTGGCATTCTGTGCTCAGGGTATATACAGTAGTAACCAGGTCTATAGGCTACCAGTAGACATTATATAGCACACTATACTATACAGTGGCATAGTTTCATATAGTTCAGTGCACACATACTATACAGGCCAGTCACCTACTACAGTACTACATACTAGTGTACATGTGTACATACTATCCTAGCACACCATATACAGTGCACTATATCGTGGCATCAGCTTATATAGTAAGTCTATACAGCACACTATACTGTACGTACACACGTACTCTGTGCTCAGTGGTATATAAACAACAGTAACTATCTGTGCTCCTATCTATGCAACAGGTACATACTAACATGTATTGGTCCATATACATAGTGCTCACACTATATAGCACACATTTGTTATATATGGTATATACAGTACACTATCACTGTGCTCAGGTGGTATATACCAGCACACTACAGCACTATATCTGGTGGTATATCACAGCATATAGTACACTGGCACTATCTAGTATACAGTGGTATATATAAATAAAGCATATAACACATGCTACTAGTTGGTATATATACAGCACTTGTACTACAGTAATCAAGAATACCAGTGGCACTATATAGTGCTCAGGTATATAGCACTATACACAGCAGGGCACATCTGTAGTTGGTATATAGTACTATCTGCTCAGGTCACGTAACACACGTACCTATCTGTGTCAGGTGGTATATAGGAGACACACGTACAGTGGCACTATCTGTGCTCAGGTGGTATATAGGAGCACACGTACAGTGGCACTATCTGTGCTCAGGTGGTATATAGGAGCACACGTACAGTGGCACTATCTGTGCTCAGGTGGTATATAGCAGCACACGTACAGTGGCACTAACTGCGCTCAGGTGGTATATACCAGCACACGTACAGTGGCACTATCTGTGCTCAGGTGGTATATAGGAGCACACGTACAGTTGCACTATCTGTGCTCAGGTGGTATATAGGAGCACACGTACAGTGCCACTATCTGTGCTCAGGTGGTATATAGGAGCACACGTACAGTGGCACTATCTGTGCTCAGGTTGTATATACCAGCACACGTACAGTGGCACTATCTGTGCTCAGGTGGTATATAGCAGCACACGTACAGTGGCACTAACTGCGCTCAGGTGGTATATACCAGCACACGTACAGTGGCACTATCTGTGCTCAGGTGGTATATAGGAGCACACGTACAGTGGCACTATCTGTGCTCAGGTGGTATATAGGAGCACACGTACAGTGGCACTATCTGTGCTCAGGTGGTATATAGGAGCACACGTACAGTGGCACTATCTGTGCTCAGGTCGTATATAGGAGCACACGTACAGTGGCACTATCTGTGCTCAGGTGGTATATAGGAGCACACGTACAGTGGCACTATATGTGCTCAGGTGGTATATACCAGCACAAGTACAGTGGCACTATCTGTGCTCAGGTGGTATATAGCAGCACACGTACAGTGGCACTATCTGTGCTCAGGTGGTATATAATATAACAGCACACGTACAGTGGCACTATCTGTGCTCAGGTGGTATATGGCAGCACACGTACAGTGGCACTATCTGTGCTCAGGTGGTATATACCAGCACACGTACAGTGGCACTATCTGTGCTCAGGTGGTATATAGGAGCACACGTACAGTGGCACTATCTGTGCTCAGGTGGTATATAGGAGCACACGTACAGTGGCACTATCTGTGCTCAGGTGGTATATAGGAGCACACGTACAGTGGCACTATCTGTGCTCAGGTGGTATATAGCAGCACACGTACAGTGGCACTAACTGCGCTCAGGTGGTATATACCAGCACACGTACAGTGGCACTATCTGTGCTCAGGTGGTATATAGGAGCACACGTACAGTTGCACTATCTGTGCTCAGGTGGTATATAGGAGCACACGTACAGTGCCACTATCTGTGCTCAGGTGGTATATAGGAGCACACGTACAGTGGCACTATCTGTGCTCAGGTTGTATATACCAGCACACGTACAGTGGCACTATCTGTGCTCAGGTGGTATATAGCAGCACAGGTAGAGTGGCACTAACTGCGCTCAGGTGGTATATACCAGCACACGTACAGTGGCACTATCTGTGCTCAGGTGGTATATAGGAGCACACGTACAGTGGCACTATCTGTGCTCAGGTGGTATATAGGAGCACACGTACAGTGGCACTATCTGTGCTCAGGTTGTATATACCAGCACACGTACAGTGGCACTATCTGTGCTCAGGTGGTATATAGCAGCACACGTACAGTGGCACTAACTGCGCTCAGGTGGTATATACCAGCACACGTACAGTGGCACTATCTGTGCTCAGGTGGTATATAGGAGCACACGTACAGTGGCACTATCTGTGCTCAGGTGGTATATAGGAGCACACGTACAGTGGCACTATCTGTGCTCAGGTTGTATATACCAGCACACGTACAGTGGCACAATCTGTGCTCAGGTGGTATATAGCAGCAAACGTACAGTGGCACTAACTGCGCTCAGGTGGTATATACCAGCACACGTACAGTGGCACTATCTGTGCTCAGGTGTTATATAGGAGCACACGTACAGTGGCACTATCTGTGCTCAGGTGGTATATAGGAGCACACGTACAGTGGCACTATCTGTGCTCAGGTGGTATATAGGAGCACACGTACAGTGGCACTATCTGTGCTTAGGTGGTATATAGGAGCACACGTACAGTGGCACTATCTGTGCTCAGGTGGTATATAGGAGCACACGTACAGTGGCACTATCTGTGCTCAGGTGGTATATACCAGCACACGTACAGTGGCACTATCTGTGCTCAGGTGGTATATACCAGCACACGTACAGTGGCACTATCTGTGCTCAGGTGGTATATACCAGTACAAGTACAGTGGCACTATCTGTGCTCAGGTGGTTTATAGCAGCACACGTACAGTGGCACTATCTGTGCTCAGGTGGTATATAACAGCACACGTACAGTGGCACTATCTGTGCTCAGGTGGTATATAGCAGCACACGTACAGTGCCACTATCTGTGCTCAGGTGGTATATACCAGCACACGTACAGTGGCACTATCTGTGCTCAGGTGGTATATACCAGCACACGTACAGTGGCACTATCTGTGCTCAGGTTGTATATACCAGCACACGTACAGTGGCACTATCTGTGCTCAGGTGGTATATAGCAGCACACGTACAGTGGCACTAACTGCACTCAGGTGGTATATACCAGCACACGTACAGTGTCACTATCTGTGCTCTGGTGGTATATAGGAGCACACGTACAGTGGCACTATCTGTGCTCAGGTGGTATATAGGAGCACACGTACAGTGGCACTATCTGTGCTCAGGTGGTATATAGGAGCACACGTACAGTGGCACTATCTGTGCTCAGGTGGTATATAGGAGCACACGTACAGTGGCACTATCTGTGCTCAGGTGGTATATAGGAGCACACGTACAGTGGCTCTATCTGTGCTCAGGTGGTATATAGGAGCACACGTACAGTGGCACTATCTGTGCTCAGGTGGTATATACCAGCACACGTACAGTGGCACTATCTGTGCTCAGGTGGTATATACCAGCACACGTACAGTGGCACTATCTGTGCTCAGGTGGTATATACCAGCACACGTACAATGGCACTATCTGTGCTGAGGTGGTATATAGGAGCACACGTACAGTGGCACTATCTGTGCTCAGGTGGTATATAGCAGCACACGTACAGTGGCACTATCTGTGCTCAGGTGGTATATAGGAGCACACGTACAGTGGCACTATCTGTGCTCAGGTGGTATATAGCAGCACACGTACAGTGGCACTAACTGCGCTCAGGTGGTATATACCAGCACACGTACAGTGGCACTATCTGTGCTCAGGTGGTATATAGCAGCACACGTACAGTGGCACTAACTGCGCTCAGGTGGTATATACCAGCACACGTACAGTGGCACTATCTGTGCTCAGGTGGTATATAGCAGCACATGTACAGTGGCACTAACTGCGCTCAGGTGGTATATACCAGCACACGTACAGTGGCACTATCTGTGCTCAGGTGGTATATAGGAGCACACGTACAGTGGCACTATCTGTGCTCAGGTGGTATATAGGAGCACACGTACAGTGGCACTATCTGTGCTCAGGTTGTATATACCAGCACACGTACAGTGGCACTATCTGTGCTCAGGTGGTATATAGCAGCACACGTACAGTGGCACTAACTGCGTTCAGGTGGTATATACCAGCACACGTACAGTGGCACTATCTGTGCTCAGGTGGTATATAGGAGGACACGTAGAGTGGCACTATCTGTGCTCAGGTGGTATATAGGAGCACACGTACAGTGGCACTATCTGTGCTCAGGTGGTATATAGGAGCACACGTACAGTGGCACTATCTGTGCTCAGGTGGTATATACCAGCACACGTACAGTGGCACTATCTGTGCTCAGGTGGTATATAGGAGCACACGTACAGTGGCACTATCTGTGCTCAGGTGGTATATACCAGCACACGTACAGTGGCACTATCTGTGCTCAGGTGGTATATAGGAGCACACGTACAGTGGCACTCAATGTGCTCAGGTGGTATATACCAGCACAAGTACAGTGGCACTATCTGTGCTCAGGTGGTATATAGCAGCACACGTACAGTGGCACTATCTGTGCTCAGGTGGTATATAACAGCACACGTACAGTGGCACTATCTGTGCTCAGGTGGTATATAGCAGCACACGTACAGTGGCACTATCTGTGCTCAGGTGGTATATACCAGCACACGTACAGTGGCACTATCTGTGCTCAGGTGGTATATAGGAGCACACGTACAGTGGCACTATCTGTGCTCAGGTGGTATATAGGAGCACACGTACAGTGGCACTATCTGTGCTCAGGTGGTATATAGGAGCACACGTACAGTGGCACTATCTGTGCTCAGGTGGTATATACCAGCACACTTACAGTGGCACTATCTGTGCTCAGGTGGTATATAGGAGCACACGTACAGTGGCACTATCTGTGCTCAGGTGGTATATACCAGCACAAGTACAGTGGCACTATCTGTGCTCAGGTAGTATATAGCAGCACACGTACAGTGGCACTATCTGTGCTCAGGTGGTATATAACAGCACACGTACAGTGGCACTATCTGTGCTCAGGTGGTATATAGCAGCACACGTACAGTGGCACTATCTGTGCTCAGGTGGTATATACCAGCACAAGTACAGTGGCACTATCTGTGCTCAGGTGGTATATAGCAGCACACGTACAGTGGCACTATCTGTGCTCAGGTGGTATATAGCAGCACACGTACAGTGGCACTGACTGCGCTCAGGTGGTATATACCAGCACACGTACAGTGGCACTATCTGTGCTCAGGTGGTATATAGGAGCACACGTACAGTGGCACTATCTGTGCTCAGGTGGTATATACCAGCACACGTACAGTGGCACTATCTGTGCTTAGGTGTTGTATAGCAGCACACGTACAGTGGCACTAACTGCGCTCAGGTGGTATATACCAGCACACGTACAGTGGCACTATCTGTGCTCAGGTGGTATATAGGAGCACACGTACAGTGGCACTATCTGTGCTCAGGTGGTATATAGGAGCACACGTACAGTGGCACTATCTGTGCTCAGGTGGTATATAGGAGCACACGTACAGTGGCACTATCTGTGCTCAGGTGGTATATACCAGCACACGTACAGTGGCACTATCTGTACTCAGGTGGTATATAGGAGCACACGTACAGTGGCACTATCTGTGTTTAGGTGGTATATAGGAGCACACGTACAGTGGCACTATCTGTGCTCAGGTGGTATATAGCAGCACACGTACAGTGGCACTATCTGTGCTCAGGTGGTATATAGGAGCACACGTACAGTGGCACTATCTGTGCTCAGGTGGTATATACCAGCACACGTACAGTGGCACTATCTGTGCTCAGGTGGTATATACCAGCACACGTACAGTGGCACTATCTGTGCTCAGGTGGTATATAGGAGCACACGTACAGTGGCACTATCTGTGCTGAGGTGGTATATAGGAGCACACGTACAGTGGCACTATCTGTGCTCAGGTGGTATATAGCAGCACACGTACAGTGGCACTATCTGTGCTCAGGTGGTATATAGGAGCACACGTACAGTGGCACTATCTGTGCTCAGGTGGTATATAGCAGCACACGTACAGTGGCACTAACTGCGCTCAGGTGGTATATACCAGCACACGTACAGTGGCACTATCTGTGCTCAGGTGGTATATAGGAGCACACGTACAGTGGCAACTTCTGTGCTCAGGTGGTATATACCAGCACACGTACAGTGGCACTATCTGTGCTCAGGTGGTATATACCAGCACACGTACAGTGGCACTATCTGTGCTCAGGTGGTATATAGGAGCACACGTACAGTGGCACTATCTGTGCTCAGGTGGTATATAGGAGCACACGTACAGTGGCACTATCTGTGCTCAGGTGGTATATAGGAGCACACGTACAGTGGCACTATCTGTGCTCAGGTGGTATATACCAGCACACTTACAGTGGCACTATCTGTGCTCAGGTGGTATATAGGAGCACACGTACAGTGGCACTATCTGTGCTCAGGTGGTATATACCAGCACAAGTACAGTGGCACTATCTGTGCTCAGGTAGTATATAGCAGCACACGTACAGTGGCACTATCTGTGCTCAGGTGGTATATAACAGCACACGTACAGTGGCACTATCTGTGCTCAGGTGGTATATAGCAGCACACGTACAGTGGCACTATCTGTGCTCAGGTGGTATAAAGGAGCACACGTACAGTGGTACTATCTGTGCTCAGGTGGTATATAGGAGCACACGTACAGTGGCACTATCTGTGCTCAGGTGGTATATAGGAGCACACGTACAGTGGCACTATCTGTGCTCAGGTGGTATATAGCAGCACACGTACAGTGGCACTAACTGCGCTCAGGTGGTATATACCAGCACACGTACAGTGGCACTATCTGTGCTCAGGTGGTATATAGGAGCACACGTACAGTGGCACTATCTGTGCTCAGGTGGTATAAAGGAGCACACGTACAGTGGTACTATCTGTGCTCAGCTGGTATATAGGAGCACACGTACAGTGGCACTATCTGTGCTCAGGTGGTATATAGGAGCACACGTACAGTGGCACTATCTGTGCTCAGGTGGTATATAGCAGCACACGTACAGTGGCACTAACTGCGCTCTGGTGGTATATACCAGCACACGTACAGTGGCACTATCTGTGCTCAGGTGGTATATAGCAGCACACATACAGTGGCACTAACTGCGCTCAGGTGGTATATACCAGCACACGTACAGTGGCACTATCTGTGCTCAGGTGGTATATAGGAGCACACGTACAGTGGCACTATCTGTGCTCAGGTGGTATATAGGAACACACGTACAGTGGCACTATCTGTGCTCAGGTTGTATATACCAGCACACGTACAGTGGCACTATCTGTGCTCAGGTGGTATATAGCAGCACACGTACAGTGGCACTAACTGCGCTCAGGTGGCATATACCAGCACACGTACAGTGGCACTATCTGTGCTCAGGTGGTATATAGGAGCACACGTACAGTGGCACTATCTGTGCTCAGGTGGTATATAGGAGCACACGTACAGTGGCACTATCTGTGCTCAGGTTGTATATACCAGCACACGTACAGTGGCACTATCTGTGCTCAGGTGGTATATAGCAGCACACGTACAGTGGCACTAACTGCACTCAGGTGGTATATACCAGCACACGTACAGTGTCACTATCTGTGCTCAGGTGGTATATAGGAGCACACGTACAGTGGCACTATCTGTGCTCAGGTGGTATATAGGAGCACACGTACAGTGGCACTATCTGTGCTCAGGTGGTATATACCAGCACACGTACAGTGGCACTATCTGTGCTCAGGTGGTATATACCAGCACACGTACAGTGGCACTATCTGTGCTCAGGTGGTATATACCAGCACACGTACAGTGGCACTATCTGTGCTCAGGTGGTATATAGGAGCACACGTACAGTGGCACTATCTGTGCTGAGGTGGTATATAGGAGCACACGTACAGTGGCACTATCTGTGCTCAGGTGGTATATAGCAGCACACGTACAGTGGCACTATCTGTGCTCAGGTGGTATATAGGAGCACACGTACAGTGGCACTATCTGTGCTCAGGTGGTATATAGCAGCACACGTACAGTGGCACTAACTGCGCTCAGGTGGTATATACCAGCACACGTACAGTGGCACTATCTGTGCTCAGGTGGTATATAGGAGCACACGTACAGTGGCACTATCTGTGCTCAGGTGGTATATACCAGCACACGTACAGTGGCACTATCTGTGCTCAGGTGGTATATAGCAGTACACGTACAGTGGCACTAACTGCGCTCAGGTGGTATATACCAGCACACGTACAGTGGCACTATCTGTGCTCAGGTGGTATATAGGAGCACACGTACAGTGGCACTATCTGTGCTCAGGTGGTATATAGGAGCACACCTACAGTGGCACTATCTGTGCTCAGGTGGTATACAGGAGCACACGTACAGTGGCACTATCTGTGCTCAGGTGGTATATAGGAGCACACGTACAGTGGCACTATCTGTGCTCAGGTGGTATATAGGAGCACACGTACAGTGGCACTATCTGTGCTCAGGTGGTATATACCAGCACAAGTACAGTGGCACTATCTGTGCTCAGGTGGTATATAGCAGCACACGTACAGTGGCACTATCTGTGCTCAGGTGGTATATAACAGCACACGTACAGTGGCACTATCTGTGCTCAGGTGGTATATACCAGCACACGTACAGTGGCACTATCTGTGCTCAGGTGGTATATAGGAGCACACATACAGTGGCACTATCTGTGCTCAGGTGGTATATAGGAGCACACGTACAGTGGCACTATCTGTGCTCAGGTGGTATATAGCAGCACACGTACAGTGGCACTATCTGTGCTCAGGTGGTATATAGCAGCACACGTACAGTGGCACTGACTGCGCTCAGGTGGTATATACCAGCACACGTACAGTGGCACTATCTGTGCTCAGGTGGTATATAGGAGCACACATACAGTGGCACTATCTGTGCTCAGGTGGTATATACCAGCACACGTACAGTGGCACTATCTGTGCTTAGGTGTTGTATAGCAGCACACGTACAGTGGCACTAACTGCGCTCAGGTGGTATATACCAGCACACGTACAGTGGCACTATCTGTGCTCAGGTGGTATATAGGAGCACACGTACAGTGGCACTATCTGTGCTCAGGTGGTATATAGGAGCACACGTACAGTGGCACTATCTGTGCTCAGGTGGTATATAGGAGCACACGTACAGTGGCACTATCTGTGCTCAGGTGGTATATACCAGCACACGTACAGTGGCACTATCTGTACTCAGGTGGTATATAGGAGCACACGTACAGTGGCACTATCTGTGTTTAGGTGGTATATAGGAGCACACGTACAGTGGCACTATCTGTGCTCAGGTGGTATATAGCAGCACACGTACAGTGGCACTATCTGTGCTCAGGTGGTATATAGGAGCACACGTACAGTGGCACTATCTGTGCTCAGGTGGTATATACCAGCACACGTACAGTGGCACTATCTGTGCTCAGGTGGTATATACCAGCACACGTACAGTGGCACTATCTGTGCTCAGGTGGTATATAGGAGCACACGTACAGTGGCACTATCTGTGCTGAGGTGGTATATAGGAGCACACGTACAGTGGCACTATCTGTGCTCAGGTGGTATATAGCAGCACACGTACAGTGGCACTATCTGTGCTCAGGTGGTATATAGGAGCACACGTACAGTGGCACTATCTGTGCTCAGGTGGTATATAGCAGCACACGTACAGTGGCACTAACTGCGCTCAGGTGGTATATACCAGCACACGTACAGTGGCACTATCTGTGCTCAGGTGGTATATAGGAGCACACGTACAGTGGCAACTTCTGTGCTCAGGTGGTATATACCAGCACACGTACAGTGGCACTATCTGTGCTCAGGTGGTATATACCAGCACACGTAGAGTGGCACTATCTGTGCTCAGGTGGTATATAGGAGCACACGTACAGTGGCACTATCTGTGCTCAGGTGGTATATAGGAGCACACGTACAGTGGCACTATCTGTGCTCAGGTGGTATATAGGAGCACACGTACAGTGGCACTATCTGTGCTCAGGTGGTATATACCAGCACACTTACAGTGGCACTATCTGTGCTCAGGTGGTATATACCAGCACAAGTACAGTGGCACTATCTGTGCTCAGGTAGTATATAGCAGCACACGTACAGTGGCACTATCTGTGCTCAGGTGGTATATAACAGCACACGTACAGTGGCACTATCTGTGCTCAGGTGGTATATAGCAGCACACGTACAGTGGCACTATCTGTGCTCAGGTGGTATATACCAGCACACGTACAGTGGCACTATCTGTGCTCAGGTGGTATAAAGGAGCACACGTACAGTGGCACTATCTGTGCTCAGGTGGTATAAAGGAGCACACGTACAGTGGTACTATCTGTGCTCAGGTGGTATATAGGAGCACACGTACAGTGGCACTATCTGTGCTCAGGTGGTATATAGGAGCACACGTACAGTGGCACTATCTGTGCTCAGGTGGTATATAGCAGCACACGTACAGTGGCACTAACTGCGCTCAGGTGGTATATACCAGCACACGTACAGTGGCACTATCTGTGCTCAGGTGGTATATAGGAGCACACGTACAGTGGCACTATCTGTGCTCAGGTGGTATATAGGAGCACACGTACAGTGGCACTATCTGTGCTCAG
This sequence comes from Rana kukunoris, assembly GCA_029574335.1. Classification (NCBI taxonomy): domain Eukaryota; kingdom Metazoa; phylum Chordata; class Amphibia; order Anura; family Ranidae; genus Rana; species Rana kukunoris. The sequence goes on along the minus strand of JAJQKJ010001827.1, from coordinate 135,474 downwards.
GTGGTATATACCAGCACAAGTACAGTGGCACTATCTGTGCTCAGGTGGTATATAGCAGCACACGTACAGTGGGACTATCTGTGCTCAGGTGGTATATAGCAGCACACGTACAGTGGCATTAACTGCGCTCAGGTGGTATATACCAGCACACGTACAGTGGCACTATCTGTGCTCAGGTGGCATATAGGAGCACACGTACAGTGGCACTATCTGTGCTCAGGTGGTATATAGGAGCACACGTACAGTGGCACTATCTGTGCTCAGGTGGTATATAGGAGCACACGTACAGTGGCACTATCTGTGCTCAGGTGGTATATACCAGCACAAGTACAGTGGCACTATCTGTGCTCAGGTGGTATATAGCAGCACACGTACAGTGGCACTATCTGTGCTCAGGTGGTATATAACAGCACACGTACAGTGGCACTATCTGTGCTCAGGTGGTATATACCAGCACACGTACAGTGGCACTATCTGTGCTCAGGTGGTATATAGGAGCACACGTACAGTGGCACTATCTGTGCTCAGGTGGTATATAGGAGCACACGTACAGTGGCACTATCTGTGCTCAGGTGGTATATAGCAGCACACGTACAGTGGCACTATCTGTGCTCAGGTGGTATATAGCAGCACACGTACAGTGGCACTGACTGCGCTCAGGTGGTATATACCAGCACACGTACAGTGGCACTATCTGTGCTCAGGTGGTATATACCAGCACACGTACAGTGGCACTATCTGTGCTTAGGTGTTGTATAGCAGCACACGTACAGTGGCACTAACTGCGCTCAGGTGGTATATACCAGCACACGTACAGTGGCACTATCTGTGCTCAGGTGGTATATAGGAGCACACATACAGTGGCACTATCTGTGCTCAGGTGGTATATAGGAGCACACGTACAGTGGCACTATCTGTGCTCAGGTGGTATATAGGAGCACACGTACAGTGGCACTATCTGTGCTCAGGTGGTATATACCAGCACACGTACAGTGGCACTATCTGTACTCAGGTGGTATATAGGAGCACACGTACAGTGGCACTATCTGTGTTTAGGTGGTATATAGGAGCACACGTACAGTGGCACTATCTGTGCTCAGGTGGTATATAGCAGCACACGTACAGTGGCACTATCTGTGCTCAGGTGGTATATAGGAGCACACGTACAGTGGCACTATCTGTGCTCAGGTGGTATATAGGAGCACACGTACAGTGGCACTATCTGTTCTCAGGTGGTATATACCAGCACACGTACAGTGGCACTATCTGTGCTCAGGTGGTATATAGGAGCACACGTACAGTGGCACTATCTTTGCTCAGGTGGTATATACCAGCACACGTACAGTGGCACTATCTGTGCTCAGGTGGTATATACCAGCACACGTACAGTGGCACTATCTGTGCTCAGGTGGTATATAGGAGCACACGTACAGTGGCACTATCTGTGCTGAGGTGGTATATAGGAGCACACGTACAGTGGCACTATCTGTGCTCAGGTGGTATATAGCAGCACACGTACAGTGGCACTATCTGTGCTCAGTTGGTATATAGGAGCACATGTACAGTGGCACTATCTGTGCTCAGGTGGTATATAGCAGCACACGTACAGTGGCACTAACTGCGCTCAGGTGGTATATACCAGCACACGTACAGTGGCACTATCTGTGCTCAGGTGGTATATAGGAGCACACGTACAGTGGCAACTTCTGTGCTCAGGTGGTATATAGGAGCACACGTACAGTGGCACTATCTGTGCTCAGGTGGTATATAGGAGCACACCTACAGTGGCACTATCTGTGCTCAGGTGGTATACAGGAGCACACGTACAGTGGCACTATCTGTGCTCAGGTGGTATATAGGAGCACAAGTACAGTGGCACTATCTGTGCTCAGGTGGTATATAGGAGCACACGTACAGTGGCACTATCTGTGCTCAGGTGGTATATACCAGCACAAGTACAGTGGCACTATCTGTGCTCAGGTGGTATATAGCAGCACATGTACAGTGGCACTATCTGTGCTCAGGTTGTATATACCAGCACACGTACAGTGGCACTATCTGTGCTCAGGTGGTATATAGCAGCACATGTACAGTGGCACTAACTGCGCTCAGGTGGTATATACCAGCACACGTACAGTGGCACTATCTGTGCTCAGGTGGTATATAGGAGCACACGTACAGTGGCACTATCTGTGCTCAGGTTGTATATACCAGCACACGTACAGTGGCACTATCTGTGCTCAGGTGGTATATAGCAGCACACGTACAGTGGCACTAACTGCGTTCAGGTGGTATATACCAGCACAGGTACAGTGGCACTATCTGTGCTCAGGTGGTATAAAGGAGCACACGTACAGTGGCACTATCTGTGCTCAGGTGGTATAAAGGAGCACACGTACAGTGGTACTATCTGTGCTCAGGTGGTATATAGGAGCACACGTACAGTGGCACTATCTGTGCTCAGGTGGTATATAGGAGCACACGTACAGTGGCACTATCTGTGCTCAGGTGGTATATAGCAGCACACGTACAGTGGCACTAACTGCGCTAAGGTGGTATATACCAGCACACGTACAGTGGCACTATCTGTGCTCAGGTGGTATATAGGAGCACACGTACAGTGGCACTAACTGCGCTCAGGTGGTATATACCAGCACACGTACAGTGGCACTATCTGTGCTCAGGTGGTATATAGGAGCACACGTACAGTGGCACTATCTGTGCTCAGGTGGTATATAGGAGCACACGTACAGTGGCACTATCTGTGCTCAGGTTGTATATACCAGCACACGTACAGTGGCACTATCTGTGCTCAGGTGGTATATAGCAGCACACGTACAGTGGCACTAACTGCGCTCAGGTGGCATATACCAGCACACGTACAGTGGCACTATCTGTGCTGAGGTGGTATATAGGAGCACACGTACAGTGGCACTATCTGTGCTCAGGTGGTATATAGGAGCACACGTACAGTGGCACTATCTGTGCTCAGGTTGTATATACCAGCACACGTACAGTGGCACTATCTGTGCTCAGGTGGTATATAGCAGCACACGTACAGTGGCACTAACTGCACTCAGGTGGTATATACCAGCACACGTACAGTTGTCACTATCTGTGCTCAGGTGGTATATAGGAGCACACGTACAGTGGCACTATCTGTGCTCAGGTGGTATATAGGAGCACACGTACAGTGGCACTATCTGTGCTCAGGTGGTATATACCAGCACGTACAGTGGCACTATCTGTGCTCAGGTGGTATATACCAGCACACGTACAGTGGCACTATCTGTGCTCAGGTGGTATATAGGAGCACACGTACAGTGGCACTATCTGTGCTGAGGTGGTATATAGGAGCACACGTACAGTGGCACTATCTGTGCTCAGGTGGTATATAGCAGCACACGTACAGTGGCACTATCTGTGCTCAGGTGGTATATAGGAGCACACCTACAGTGGCACTATCTGTGCTCAGGTGGTATATAGCAGCACACGTACAGTGGCACTAACTGCGCTCAGGTGGTATATAGCAGCACACGTACAGTGGCACTAACTGCGCTCAGGTGGTATATACCAGCACACGTACAGTGGCACTATCTGTGCTCAGGTGGTATATAGGAGCACACGTACAGTGGCACTATCTGTCCTCATTTGGTATATACCAGCACACGTACAGTGGCACTATCTGTGCTCAGGTGGTATATAGCAGCACACGTACAGTGGCACTAACTGCGCTCAGGTGGTATATACCAGCACACGTACAGTGGCACTATCTGTGCTCAGGTGGTATATAGGAGCACACGTACAGTGGCACTATCTGTGCTCAGGTGGTATATAGGAGCACACGTACAGTGGCACTATCTGTGCTCAGGTGGTATATACCAGCACAAGTACAGTGGCACTATCTGTGCTCAGGTGGTATATAGCAGCACATGTACAGTAGCACTATCTGTGCTCAGGTTGTATATACCAGCACACGTACAGTGGCACTATCTGTGCTCAGGTGGTATATAGCAGCACATGTACAGTGGCACTAACTGCGCTCAGGTGGTATATACCAGCACACGTACAGTGGCACTATCTGTGCTCAGGTGGTATATAGGAGCACACGTACAGTGGCACTATCTGTGCTCAGGTTGTATATACCAGCACACGTACAGTGGCACTATCTGTGCTCAGGTGGTATATAGCAGCACACGTACAGTGGCACTAACTGCGTTCAGGTGGTATATACCAGCACACGTACAGTGGCACTATCTGTGCTCAGGTGGTATAAAGGAGCACACGTACAGTGGCACTATCTGTGCTCAGGTGGTATAAAGGAGCACACGTACAGTGGTACTATCTGTGCTCAGGTGGTATATAGGAGCACACGTACAGTGGCACTATCTGTGCTCAGGTGATATATAGGAGCACACGTACAGTGGCACTATCTGTGCTCAGGTGGTATATAGCAGCACACGTACAGTGGCACTAACTGCGCTCAGGTGGTATATACCAGCACACGTACAGTGGAACTATCTGTGCTCAGGTGGTATATAGGAGCACACGTACAGTGGCACTATCTGTGCTCAGGTGGTATATAGGAGCACACGTACAGTGGCACTATCTGTGCTCAGGTTGTATATACCAGCACACGTACAGTGGCACTATCTGTGCTCAGGTGGTATATAGCAGCACACGTACAGTGGCACTAACTGCGCTCAGGTGGCATATACCACCACACGTACAGTGGCACTATCTGTGCTGAGGTGGTATATAGGAGCACACGTACAGTGGCACTATCTGTGCTCAGGTGGTATATAGGAGCACACGTACAGTGGCACTATCTGTGCTCAGGTTATATATACCAGCACACGTACAGTGGCACTATCTGTGCTCAGGTGGTATATAGCAGCACACGTACAGTGGCACTAACTGCACTCAGGTGGTATATACCAGCACACGTACAGTGTCACTATCTGTGCTCAGGTGGTATATAGGAGCACACGTACAGTGGCACTATCTGTGCTCAGGTGGTATATAGGAGCACACGTACAGTGGCACTATCTGTGCTCAGGTGGTATATACCAGCACACGTACAGTGGCACTATCTGTGCTCAGGTGGTATATACCAGCACACGTACAGTGGCACTATCTGTGCTCAGGTGGTATATAGGAGCACACGTACAGTGGCACTATCTGTGCTGAGGTGGTATATAGGAGCACACGTACAGTGGCACTATCTGTGCTCAGGTGGTTTATAGCAGCACACGTACAGTGGCACTATCTGTGCTCAGGTGGTATATAGGAGCACACGTACAGTGGCACTATCTGTGCTCAGGTGGTATATAGCAGCACACGTACAGTGGCACTAACTGCGCTCAGGTGGTATATAGCAGCACACGTACAGTGGCACTAACTGCGCTCAGGTGGTATATACCAGCACACGTACAGTGGCACTATCTGTGCTCAGGTGGTATATAGGAGCACACGTACAGTGGCACTATCTGTGCTCAGGTGGTATATAGGAGCACACGTACAGTGGCACTATCTGTGCTCAGGTGGTATATACCAGCACAAGTACAGTGGCACTGTGACGGTATTAGAGATTGGTCCCAAAGCTTGAATAGGTGTGGCCAGAAGCCTGAATATCTGTGTTCAGACAAAAGCACCAGGGGGTCAATCAATGTACACAATAGCCAGCCACAGAACAATGCTTTAAATAGGGTTATCACACAATGGACAATAAGTATCACTTATGAGTCTGTTGACCTGGCTGGGGTTTAGAATAACAATTAACACCTCTACACACTGGACAATAAAATGTATCTCACAAGCCCGACTCCGGTATGCCATTGAAGGGTCATTGTCCAATTATCCAGGTCTAGAGGCACACAGGCATTAAGATTAGCAGGGAGAGAATTACATCTTCTGTAATACATGAATTAGGATTTCAGTATTTCATGGTCCATGACATTACTCCCCCTGGGAAATAGTTCAACATCTGCAGTGGGACCCAAACGGGTCACTCGAGGATGTTGGGCAAGTAGTCTTAAGGTTCCAGGACTGTCTGCCAGGATAACCCATCCGCCTTCCTGCTTTGCGGCCCTGGCCCATAATCGGACGGCAAGAGGCTCGCATTCAGTCCTCTCCAAAAGCCCCTGTCCCGGCAAGGCCTGTCACACATCTCCCCTTTTGGCAGGGGACTAACCCAGTCGGAGACACCAGATGGGTTGTCTCTGAATTCAGTCAGTAGTTCCAGTCCCCCAAGGCCGGTATCCATACAGTACCCCAAATCACTTGCTCCAAACCGAGCATTACTCACCCCGCCATCCTCTGCCTCTCTCAGGGAACACGTCTGCCGCTGGGGAGAGGCCTGGACTAGCCCTTCTCCCTGGAGTCCTTTCAGCCGCTGGAGAGATGACAGGGTGGCTGGGCTCAGTCCATCATGCTGTTGGGGATCTGGGCCAACTGGCCACCATTTATGGGTTATACTAGTGGAGACTGAAGTCTCATCCACTGGTGTGAGGTGAAAATCCCCCAGTGCTTGCAAAGCAAAGTCGACATCCTCCTCTTTCAGTCCTGTACCATTTTCTGGGGTTGTGCCAGTGGAGACTGAAGTCCCATCCACTACCACAGGGACCCCTTCTTCTGTTAGGTGAAAGCAGAGGCCTCGGGGCACTCTGCTCTGTTGCCAGCTCTTCCGCTGGGTTGCTCTGAGTGGAGACCACAGTCCCATCCACCGATATCCGCTCAAGCTGTAGTGGGGTGCAGCCGCCAGTAGCATCTTGTCCTGCTGCCAGGGATTCTGCTGGGAGTAAGAGCTTTACCACCTCAGCTGGTTGCTGGGGAGGGGGGCCAACCGCCCCGGCTCCCTGGAACTCCACAGTTGGTCCCGGTGCTGGGCAGAGATGGCTGGCAATCTGCCCTGTTGCCAGCACTTCTGCTGGGGATGCATAATCCATAACATCCTCTGAACAGTCCATACATTCTGTAATCTGTGGCTGGGGAGTGATCGCCATCTTCTCACCCTGAGCCTCCAAAACTGCCACAGGGGTGGGTCAGAGGTCTTGAACCCTCTGTCCGGTGACCAGCGCTTCAGCTGGGGAAGTTCCTTGTAACTCCACAATTACTGCTCTTGGGGCTGGGCAGAGCAAAGTGAAGTGTGGCCCTGATACCAGCTCTTCTGCTGGAGGCCCATCAGGTTGTTCTTCCTCAGCAGAGAAGTCTATCAGATCCCCTGTCTCTGCAACTGGTGTCTGGGGATAGAGGTTCACCATCTCCTGTCTTTCATTTGGTGCTGCTTCTTTAGGCGTTGTCACCGATCGTCGTATTTCTGCAATTCTCAGCTCATGTTGCCGCTCTCGTTCTTTCTCATCAAAAGCTTTAAAAGCGCTAAACGGAATCTTCCTTGTGTCTGCTGTGCTGTACTCACTGTTTGGAGAATGTGCGGCTGCTTGTTGAACTGCTGCCAGTTTTAACTGTAGTTCTGCGTTTCTTATTTGTTTAGCCTCCTCCGCTACCAGGGTCATCACTTTCAGCACCACATCCGCCGTTGGGTTCGGACCGAACCATGCTAATTTCTCTCTTATTAGCTTGTTAGCTGGTGATTCCTCATCCTGAATCACTGGTGTCCCCATCTTCTGTACTGCAGGCCTTGCTGCAACCGAGTTCTCCTGGTCTAGCTCCATTTATTCTGCTATGATGACACGCTCGGTTTTGCTGCTAGCAATCCTTCCACAAACTTCCAGTAGTCCTTTCCGTGTATTTCTTTTAAGCAGGGTGTGCCAGTCTTCCATTCACTGTTCCCAGTGTCTGCTTGGAATCCTGGTGTAAAGGAAGGTAGAAGGGAACATCCCGCTGCTGCCAACCAGTGTGACGGTATTAGAGCATAGCTCCGCCATCCTCTCCCTTCTTCTCCCATAAAAGAAATCACCCCAATATTCCCCGACTAGGAATATCCCTGGAATCGCCGAATAATCCACACATTAGCCATGGCTTAATACTGGATCTAACAGGACACACTTTAATGAAAGTACACAGCACACTTTATACAGGATTTGGAACATCCCGCCCCCAACAACCGCTTTCCTATTGGTCCATTGTAAAGTATTCAGTCTTCACTCTGGTCCTCTAAAAACCATGCAAATGAGGACTTGAAAATGTCTCCGCAGAGATTGGTCCCAAAGCTTGAATAGGTGTGGCCAGAAGCCTGAATATCTGTGTTCAGACAAAAGCCCCAGGGGGTCAATCAATGTACACAATAGCCAGCCACAGAACAATGGAGCCGTCTGGAGAATTGAGACAGGGCAGAAGTAATTTACACCTTATAATAGAAAGGCTTTAAATAGGGTTATCACACAATGGACAATAAGTATCACTTATGAGTCTGTTGACCTGGCTGGGGTTTAGAATAACAATTAACACCTCTACACACTGGACAATAAAATGTATCTCACAAGCCCGACTCCGGTATGCCATTGAAGGGTCATTGTCCAATTATCCAGGTCTAGAGGCACACAGGCATTAAGATTAGCAGGGAGAGAATTACATCTTCTGTAATACATGAATTAGGATTTCAGTATTTCATGGTCCATGACAGGCACTATCTGTGCTCAGGTGGTATATAGCAGCACACGTACAGTGGCACTATCTGTGCTCAGGTGGTATAGAACAGCACACGTACAGTGGCACTATCTGTGCTTAGGTGGTATATAGCAGCACACGTACAGTGGCACTATCTGTGCTCAGGTGGTATATACCAGCACACGTACAGTGGCACTATCTGTGCTCAGGTGGTATATAGGAGCACACGTACAGTGGCACTATCTGTGCTCAGGTGGTATATAGGAGCACAAGTACAGTGGCACTATCTGTGCTCAGGTGGTATATAGGAGCACACGTACAGTGGCACTATCTGTGCTCAGGTGGTATATAGCAGCACACGTACAGTGGCATTAACTGCGCTCAGGTGGTGTGACGGTATTAGAGCATATCTCCGCCATCCTCTCCCTTCTTCTCCCATAAAAGAAATCACCCAATATTCCCCGACTTAGGAATATCCCTGGAATCGCCGAATCATCCACACATGAGCCATGGCTTCATACTGGATCTAACAGGACACACTTTAATGAAAGTACACAGCACACTTTATACAGGATTTGGAACATCCCGCCCCCAACAACCGCTTTCCTATTGGTCCATTGTAAAGTATTCAGTTTTCACTCTGGTCCTCTTAAAGCATGCAAATGAGGAATTGAAAATGTCACTGCAGAGATTGGTCCCAAAGTTTGAATAGCCTGAATATGTGTGGCTGGCCTGTGATGTGTTTTCAGACAAAAGCCCCAGGGGGTCAATCAATGTACACAATAGCCAGCCACAGAACAATGGAGCCGTCTGGAGAATTGAGACAGGGCAGAAGTCATTTACACCTGATAATAGAAAGGCTTTACATAGGGTTATCACACAATGGACAATGAGTATTTCTTATGAGTCTGTTGACCTGGCTGGGGTTCAGAATTACATCTTCTGTAATACATGAATTAGGATTTCAGTATTTCATGGTCCATGACATTACTCCCCCTGGGAAATAGTTCAACATCTGCAGTGGGACCCAAACGGGTCACTCGAGGATGTTGGGCAAGTAGTCTTAAGGTTCCAGGACTGTCTGCCAGGATAACCCATCCGCCTTCCTGCTTTGCGGCCCTGGCCCATAATCGGATGGCAAGAGGCTCGCATTCAGTCCTCTCCAAAAGCCCCTGTCCCGGCAAGGCCTGTCACACATCTCCCCTTTTGGCAGGGGACTAACCCAGTCGGAGACACCAGATGGGTTGTCTCTGAATTCAGTCAGTAGTTCCAGTCCCCCAAGGCCGGTATCCATACAGTACCCCAAATCACTTGCTCCAAACTGAGCATTACTCACCCCGCCATCCTCTGCCTCTCTCAGGGAACACGTCTGCCGCTGGGGAGAGGCCTGGACTAGCCCTTCTCCCTGGAGTCCTTTCAGCCGCTGGAGAGATGACAGGGTGGCTGGGCTCAGTCCATCATGCTGTTGGGGATCTGGGCCAACTGGCCACCATTTATGGGTTATACTAGTGGAGACTGAAGTCTCATCCACTGGTGTGAGGTGAAAATCCCCCAGTGCTTGCAAAGCAAAGCCGACATCCTCCTCTTTCAGTCCTGTACCATTTTCTGGGGTTGTGCCAGTGGAGACTGAAGTCCCATCCACTACCACAGGGACCCCTTCTTCTGTTAGGTGAAAGCAGAGGCCCGGGGCACTCTGCTCTGTTGCCAGCTCTTCCGCTGGGTTGCTCTGAGTGGAGACCACAGTCCCATCCACCGATATCCGCTCAAGCTGTAGTGGGGTGCAGCCGCCAGTAGCATCTTGTCCTGCTGCCAGGGATTCTGCTGGGAGTAAGAGCTTTACCACCTCAGCTGGTTGCTGGGGAGGGGGGCTGTCATGGACCATGAAATACTGAAATCCTAATTCATGTATTACAGAAGATGTAATTCTCTCCCTGCTAATCTTAATGCCTGTGTGCCTCTAGACCTGGATAATTGGACAATGACCCTTCAATGGCATACCGGAGTCGGGCTTGTGAGATACATTTTATTGTCCAGTGTGTAGAGGTGTTAATTGTTATTCTAAACCCCAGCCAGGTCAACAGACTCATAAGTGATACTTATTGTCCATTGTGTGATAACCCTATTTAAAGCCTTTCTATTATAAGGTGTAAATTACTTCTGCCCTGTCTCAATTCTCCAGACGGCTCCATTGTTCTGTGGCTGGCTATTGTGTACATTGATTGACCCCCTGGGGCTTTTGTCTGAACACAGATATTCAGGCTTCTGGCCACACCTATTCAAGCTTTGGGACCAATCTCTGCGGAGACATTTTCAAGTCCTCATTTGCATGGTTTTTAGAGGACCAGAGTGAAGACTGCATACTTTACAATGGACCAATAAGAAAGCGGTTGTTGGGGGCGGGATGTTCCAAATCCTGTATAAAGTGTGCTGTGTACTTGCAATAAAGTGTGTCCTGTTTAGATCCAGTATGAAGCCATGGCTCATGTGTGGATGATTCGGCGATTCCAGGGATATTCCTAAGTCGGGGAATATTGGGTGATTTCTTTTATGGGAGAAGAAGGGAGAGGATGGCGGAGATATGCTCTAATACCGTCACACTGGTTGGCAGCAGCGGGATGTTCCCTTCTACCTTCCTTTACACCAGGATTCCAAGCAGACACTGGGAACAGTGAATGGAAGACTGGTACACCCTGCTTAAAAGAAATACACGGAAAGGACTACTGGAAGTTTGTGGAAGGATTGCTAGCAGCAAAACCGAGCGTGTCATCATAGCAGAATAAATGGAGCTAGACCAGGAGAACTCGGTTGCAGCAAGGCCTGCAGTACAGAAGATGGGGACACCAGTGATTCAGGATGAGGAATCACCAGCTAACAAGCTAATAAGAGAGAAATTAGCATGGTTCGGTCCGAACCCAACGGCGGATGTGGTGCTGAAAGTGATGACCCTGTTAGCGGAGGAGGCTAAACAAATAAGAAACGCAGAACTACAGTTAAAACTGGCAGCAGTTCAACAAGCAGCCGCACATTCTCCAAACAGTGAGTACAGCACAGCAGACACAAGGAAGATTCCGTTTAGCGCTTTTAAAGCTTTTGATGAGAAAGAACGAGAGCGGCAACATGAGCTGAGAATTGCAGAAATACGACGATCGGTGACAACGCCTAAAGAAGCAGCACCAAATGAAAGACAGGAGATGGTGAACCTCTATCCCCAGACACCAGTTGCAGAGACAGGGGATCTGATAGACTTCTCTGCTGAGGAAGAACAACCTGATGGGCCTCCAGCAGAAGAGCTGGTATCAGGGCCAAACTTCACTGTGCTCTGCCCAGCCCCAAGAGCAGTATTTGTGGAGTTACAAGGAACTTCCCCAGCTGAAGCGCTGGTCACCGGACAGAGGGTTCAAGACCTCTGCCCCACCCCTGTGGCAGTTTTGGAGGCTCAGGGTGAGAAGATGGCGATCACTCCCCAGCCACAGATTACAGAATGTATGGACTGTTCAGAGGATGTTATGGATTATGCATCCCCAGCAGAAGTGCTGGCAACAGGGCAGATTGCCAGCCATCTCTGCCCAGCACCGGGACCAACTGTGGAGTTCCAGGGAGCCGGGGCGGTTGGCCCCCCTCCCCAGCAACCAGCTGAGGTGGTAAAGCTCTTACTCCCAGCGGAATCACTGGCAGCAGGACAGGATGCTACTGGCGGCTGCACCCCACTACAGCTTGAGTGGATACCAGTGGATGGGACTTCAGTCTCCACTGGTATACCCCATAAATGGTGGCCAGTTGGCCCAGACCCCCAACAGCATGATGGACTGAGCCCAGCCACCCTGTCATCTCTCCAGCGGCTGAAAGGACTCCAGGGAGAAGGGCCAGTCCAGGCCTCTCCCCAGCGGCAGACGTGTTCCCTGAGAGAGGCAGAGGATGGCGGGGTGAGTAATGCTCGGTTTGGAGCAAGTGATTTGGGGTACTGTATGGATATCGGCATTGGGGGACTGGAACTACTGACTGAATTCAGAGACAACCAATCTAGTGTCTCCGACTGGGTTAGTCCCCTGCCAAAAGGGGAGATGTGTGACAGGCCTAGCCGGGACAGGGGCTTTTGGAGAGGACTGAATGCGAGCCTCTTGCCGTCCGATTATGGGCCAGGGCCGCAAAGCAGGAAGGCGGATGGGTTATCCTGGCAGACAGTCCTGGAACCTTAAGACTACTTGCCCAATATCCTCGAGTGACCCGTTTGGGTCCCACTGCAGATGTTGAACTATTTCCCAGGGGGAGTAATGTCATGGACCATGAAATACTGAAATCCTAATTCATGTATTACAGAAGATGTAATTCTGAACCCCAGCCAGGTCAACAGACTCATAAGAAATACTCATTGTCCATTGTGTGATAACCCTATGTAAAGCCTTTCTATTATCAGGTGTAAATGACTTCTGCCCTGTCTCAATTCTCCAGACGGCTCCATTGTTCTGTGGCTGGCTATTGTGTACATTGATTGACCCCCTGGGGCTTTTGTCTGAAAACACATCACAGGCCTGGCCACACATATTCAGGCTATTCAAACTTTGGGACCAATCTCTGCGGAGACATTTTCAAGTCCTCATTTGCATGGTTTAAGAGGACCAGAGTGAAAACTGAATACTTTACAATGGACCAATAGGAAAGCGGTTGTTGGGGGCGGGATGTTCCAAATCCTGTATAAAGTGTGCTGTGTACTTTCATTAAAGGGTGTCCTGTTACATCCAGTATTAAGCCATGGCTAATGTGTGGATTATTCAGCGATTCCAGGGATATTCCTAGTCGGGGAATATTGGGGTGATTTCTTTTATGGGAGAAGAAGGGAGAGGATGGCGGAGATATGCTCTAATACCGTCACAGTGCCACTGTACGTGTGCTCCTATATACCACCTGAGCACAGATAGTGCCACTGTACGTGTGCTCCTATATACCACCTGAGCACAGATAGTGCCACTGTACGTGTGCTGGTATATACCACCTGAGCACAGATAGTGCCACTGTACGTGTGCTGCTATATACCACCTGAGCCCAGATAGTGCCACTGTACGTGTGCTGTTATATACCACCTGAGCACAGATAGTGCCACTGTACGTGTGCTGCTATAAACCACCTGAGCACAGATAGTGCCACTGTACTTGTGCTGGTATATACCACCTGAGCACAGATAGTGCCACTGTACGTGTGCTCCTATATACCACCTGAGCACAGATAGTGCCACTGTACGTGTGCTGGTATATACCACCTGACCACAGATAGTGCCACTGTACGTGTGCTCCTATATACCACCTGAGCACAGATAGTGCCACTGTACGTGTGCTCCTATATACCACCTGAGCACAGATAGTGCCACTGTACGTGTGCTGCTATATACCACCTGAGCACAGATAGTGCCACTGTACGTGTGCTGCTATATACCACCTGAGCGCAGTTAGTGCCACTGTACGTGTGCTGCTATATACCACATGAGCACAGATAGTGCCACTGTACGTGTGCTGGTATATACCACCTGAGCACAGATAGTGCCACTGTACGTGTGCTCCTATATACCACCTGAGCACAGATAGTGCCACTGTACGTGTGCTGGTATATACCACCTGAGCGCAGTTAGTTCTACTGTACGTGTGCTGCTATATACCACCTGAGCACAGATAGTGCCACTGTACGTGTGCTCCTATATACCACCTGAGCACAGATAGTGCCACTGTACGTGTGCTCCTATATACCACCTGAGCACAGATAGTGCCACTGTACGTGTGCTGGTATATACCACCTGAGCACAGATAGTGCCACTGTACGTGTGCTGCTATATACCACCTGAGCACAGATAGTGCCACTGTACGTGTGCTGTTATATACCACCTGAGCACAGATAGTGCCACTGTACGTGTGCTGCTATATACCACTTGAGCACAGATAGTGCCACTGTACTTGTGCTGGTATATACCACCTGAGCACAGATAGTGCCACTGTACGTGTGCTCCTATATACCACCTGAGCACAGATATTGCCACTATACGTGTGCTCCTATATACCACCTGAGCACAGATAGTGCCACTGTACGTGTGCTCCTATATACCACCTGAGCACAGATATTGCCACTATACGTGTGCTCCTATATACCACCTGAGCACAGATAGTGCCACTGTACGTGTGCCCCTATATACCACCTGAGCACAGATAGTGCCACTGTACGTGTGCTCCTATATACCACCTGAGCACAGATAGTGCCACTGTACGTGTGCTCCTATATACCACCTGAGCACAGATAGTGCCACTGTACGTGTGCTCCTATATACCACCTGAGCACAGATAGTGCCACTGTACGTGTGCTGGTATATACCACCTGAGCGCAGTTAGTGCCACTGTACGTGTGCTGCTATATACCACCTGAGCACAGATTGTGCCACCGTACGTGTGCTGGTATATACAACCTGAGCACAGATAGTGCCTGTGACGGTATTAGAGCATATCTCCGCCATCCTCTCCCTTCTTCTCCCATAAAAGAAATCACCCAATATTCCCCGACTTAGGAATATCCCTGGAATCGCCGAATCATCCACACATGAGCCATGGCTTAATGCTGAATGTAACAGGACACACTTTAATGAAAGTACACAGCACACTTTATACAGGATTTGGAACATCCCGCCCCCAACAACCGCTTTCCTATTGGTCCATTGTAAAGTATTCAGTCTTCACTCTGGTCCTCTGAAAACCATGCAAATGAGGACTTGAAAATGTCTCCGCAGAGATTGGTCCTAAAGCTTGAATAGGTGTGGCCAGAAGCCTGAATATCTGTGTTCAGACAAGAGCCCCAGGGGGTCAATCAATGTACACAATAGCCAGCCACAGAACAATGGAGCCGTCTGGAGAATTGAGACAGGGCAGAAGTAATTTACACCTTATAATAGAAAAGCTTTAGATAGGGTTATCACACAATGGACAATAAGTATCACTTATGAGTCTGTTGACCTGGCTGGGGTTTAGAATAACAATTAACACCTCTACACACTGGACAATAAAATGTATCTCACAAGCCCGACTCCGGTATGCCATTGAAGGGTCATTGTCCAATTATCCAGGTCTAGAGGCACACAGGCATTAAGATTAGCAGGGAGAGAATTACACTGAAGTATATAGGCAATTGCATAAAAGTCCTTCACAATGGCCCCCCCTTTTCTCCCTGCTCCGGCAACTCGGTTGGACCTTTCCTGGTCCAGTAGAGTTGACGGGTTCAGAGCTTCTAGTCCGAGGTTAACTCCGTTTGGCGTGACAATCCATCGGCATTCCCGTTTTGCTTGCCTGGGCGGTAATGAATCGTAAAGTCATAGGGCTGTAAGGCCAAGCTTCAGCGTAGCAAACGGCCGTTGTCCGCTGAAACCCGGTTAAGCCACACCAAGGGATGGTGGTCGGTGATGAGAGTGAAAGCCCGGCCATAAAGGTAAGGTGTGAGCTTTTTGAGGGCCCATAATCGGACGGCAAGACGCTCGCATTCAGTCCTCTCCAAAAGCCCCTGTCCCGGCTAGGCCTGTCACACATCCCCCCTTTTGGAAGGGGACTAACCCAGTAGGAGACACCAGATGGGTTGTCTCTGAATTTAGTCAGTAGTTCCAGTCCCCCAATGCCGGTATCCATACAGTACCCCAAATCACTTGCTCCAAACCGAGCATTACTCACCCCGCCATCCTCTGCCTCTCTCAGGGAACACGTCTGCCGCTGGGGAGAGGCCTGGACTAGCCCTTCTCCCTGGAGTCCTTTCAGCCGCTGGAGAGATGACAGGGTGGCTGGGCTCAGTCCATCATGCTGTTGGGGACCGAATCACATCCGCCCATCCCAGCAGGACCTCCTCTGATTCTGGTCCTGTGTGCTGCATCCGCATCTCTTGTAACCTTCTTCTGAATTCCTCTTCCATGGTTACTGGTATCTGTACCTCTCCTCGTCTTTCATTTGGTGCTGCTTCTTTAGGCGTTGTCACCGATCGTCGTATTTCTGCATTTCTCAGCTCATGTTGCCGCTCTCGTTCTTTCTCATCAAAAGCTTCAAAAGCGCTAAACGGAATCTTCCTTGTGTCTGCTGTGCTGTACTCACTGTTTGGAGAATGTGCGGCTGCTTGTTGGACTGCTGCCAGTTTTAACTGTAGCTCTGCGTCTCCTATTTGTTTAGCCTCCTCCGCTAACAGGGTCATCACTTTCAGCACCACATCCGCCGTTGGGTTCGGACCGAACCATGCTAATTTCTCTCTTATTAGCTTGTTGGCTGGTGATTCCTCATCCTGAATCACTGGTGTCCCCATCTCTTGTACTGCTGGCGTCGCTGCAACCGAGTTCTCCTGGTCTAGCTCCATTTATTCTGCTATGATGACACGCTCGGTTCTGTTGCTAGCAATCCTTCCACAAACTTCCAGTAGTCCTTTCCGTGTATTTCTTTTAAGCAGGGTGTACCAGTCTTCCATTCACTGTTCCCAGTGTCTGCTTGGAATCCTGGTGTAAAGGAAGGTAGAAGGGAAAATCCCGCTGCTGCCATCCAGTGTGACGGTATTAGAGCATATCTCCGCCATCCTCTCCCTTCTTCTCCCATAAAAGAAATCACCCAATATTCCCCGACTTAGGAATATCCCTGGAATCGCCGAATCATCCACACATGAGCCATGGCTTAATGCTGAATGTAACAGGACACACTTTAATGAAAGTACACAGCACACTTTATACAGGATTTGGAACATCCCGCCCCCAACAACCGCTTTCCTATTGGTCCATTGTAAAGTATTCAGTCTTCACTCTGGTCCTCTGAAAACCATGCAAATGAGGACTTGAAAATGTCTCCGCAGAGATTGGTCCTAAAGCTTGAATAGGTGTGGCCAGAAGCCTGAATATCTGTGTTCAGACAAGAGCCCCAGGGGGTCAATCAATGTACACAATAGCCAGCCACAGAACAATGGAGCCGTCTGGAGAATTGAGACAGGGCAGAAGTAATTTACACCTTATAATAGAAAGGCTTTAGATAGGGTTATCACACAATGGACAATAAGTATCACTTATGAGTCTGTTGACCTGGCTGGGGTTTAGAATAACAATTAACACCTCTACACACTGGACAATAAAATGTATCTCACAAGCCCGCCTCCGGTATGCCATTGAAGGGTCATTGTCCAATTATCCAGGTCTAGAGGCACACAGGCATTAAGATTAGCAGGGAGAGAATTACACTGAAGTATATAGGCAATTGCATAAAAGTCCTTCACAGTGCCACTGTACGTGTGCTCCTATATACCACCTGAGCACAGATAGTGCCACTATACGTGTGCTCCTATATACCACCTGAGCACAGATACTGCCACTGTACGTGTGCTCCTATATACCACCTGAGCACAGATAGTGCCACTGTACGTGTGCTGGTATATACCACCTGAGCGCAGTTAATGCCACTGTACGTGTGCTGCTATATACCACCTGAACACAGATAGTGCCACTGTACGTGTGCTCCTATATACCACCTGAGCACAGATAGTGCCACTGTACGTGTGCTCCTATATACCACCTGAGCACAGATAGTGCCACTGTACGTGTGCTCCTATATACCACCTGAGCACAGATAGTGCCACTGTACGTGTGCTCCTATATACCACCTGAGCACAGATAGTGCCACTGTACGTGTGCTGGTATATACCACCTGAGTGCAGTTAGTGCCACTGTACGTGTGCTGTTATATACCACCTGAGCACAGATAGTGCCACTGTACGTGTGCTGGTATATACCACCTGAGTGCACTTGAAGACTATAAAAGTTTTAATGCTATTCCCATCAAGCGTTGCCTTTGTGTGTTTTTTGTATCCTGCTATCCCTTTTTCTAGTGATTGGAAGCAGTGGCGTAACCAGAGTTATGGGCGCCCGGGGCAGATTTTTTTTTTTCGCCCCCCCCCCCCCTATATAAACACCTGTTACCTGCTCTGCTCATATCCTGGGCTACCCGATAGCAGCTGATCTCACTTTTACTGTGGAAAATAATATGGAGGCCCCCCCGCAAAGCCTACAGCGATACAGTTTAAGTTCAGTGCAAATACTATCTATATATATATATATATATATATATATATATATATATATATATATATATTCACACATATATACTCACACATTGCAAAGGATGCGGACATGGTACTGGGGTCAGAGGCTGTGCGGACATGGTACTGGGTGATCATAACATACAGAGTTATCGTTACTTTAGGGTATGTGACAAGGCTGGGGTTTTAGTGGAGGGAGAGAGCATGAAAACAGGTAGGTGAAAGAGGCTTCCCCCCCCCCCACACACACCCACACACACTGCAAGAATGGACTTTATTCTTAATTCCTGGAGAGGGGCTGTATTACTGCACCACATCCTTTGCTGTTTTTGTGCAAATTCATGAATATGTTAGAGATATAGGGCCAGATTCACGAACACTTGCGCTGGAGTATTTGGATATGCGCCGCGTAACTGTGATGATGCGCCGTCGTTTCTATGTGCCCGTACCCACCAAACTAGATGCGCCCAATAACGGGTCATTTGCGACCGGCGGAACGTTCCGACGCCAGAGTATCGTCAGCGCTTATTTTCACTGGGCGCATCAGTCGCGCCCATTGATTTCCCCTGCAAATATGCAAATGAGGGAGATTTCCCAATTCACGAACGGATTAGCACCATACGCTGGCTACATGCGCCGCGCGTATCTGGTCCGTCCGGCGCAAAGTTATTTCTACAAAAGGCTGCTTTATCTTTACTCCAGACGGTCACAGGTCAGCAGGAGAGCAGCTACAGCAGCGTTACCGACGATAGGAGCTTGCTGAACAACAACACTTGCAAGGACAATACCTCTGTGTGCCAACATGCCAGGGGCAATTGTGGTCCTAGAACTACTGATGGGTCCCCTGGAACCAAGAAGGCGGCCACGTGAGAGGATATACCGCACTCGTATGAACCTCTTTGGCATGGGGGATGAGGAGGTGTATCGCCTCTTCAGATTCAGCCCAGATGCAATACTTGAACTAACCACAACCCTGCAGGATGACATCACCAGCCCAACACACCGCTCACAAGCAGTGCAGCCACTGGTGAAGGTACTGGCAACACTCCATTTCCTTGCAAGTGGATCATTCCAGCGTACAAGTGGAGTGGTAGCTGGGATGTCACAATCCTCCATGAGCAGATGTGTGCACCAGGTTGTCCCTGCAATCCTCAGACGCATGTCCAACCAGTTCATCAGACCCACCACTGAGGAGCTGCGGCTGAAGGCAATGACAGATTTCTACAACATTGCCAGATTCCCACGCACTGTGGGGGCCATTGATTGCACACATGTGGCCCTACAGCCCCCCAGTGCCACAGAGCACATATACCGCAATCGGAAGCATTGGCATTCCATCAACGTACAGGTGATAGCCGATGCCCAACGCCTCATATGGCACGTCCGTGCCAAACACCCCGGGTCCAGCCATGACAGCTACATATACCGTCAGAGCCCCATCCCAGCAGAATTTAACCAGAACATGTATGGGGACAGCTGGCTGGTTGGTGAGTGACATGGGAGTCAGGCATGACTATCCCCTCCCGTGATGCACAACAGAAATCGCACATGCATGACTAACATTATCCTGTCTTTTCCCTTACAGGTGACTCTGCATATGCACTGGGACCCCATCTAATGACTCCTTTCCGGAACCCCCAAACCAGAGGAGAGAGAAAATACAATGAAGCACACATCAAAACCCGTGCAGTGGTGGAGCAAACATTTGGGCTCCTGAAGTCCCGTTTCCGATGCCTGGATAAGTCTGGGGGGGCCCTATTG
Source organism: Rana kukunoris (assembly GCA_029574335.1). NCBI lineage: Eukaryota > Metazoa > Chordata > Amphibia > Anura > Ranidae > Rana > Rana kukunoris. Next base: position 115,074 of record JAJQKJ010001827.1, on the reverse strand, counting down.
TATTCCCCTACCTTTGTGTGTCAGATCATCGGTGCATGTTGCATACTACATAACTTTGCTATGAAAAAAGGCCTGCATATTGACATACGTGATGACCTGACCCCCGACCCACAGAGTCCCCACCTGCCAGAGGACACCCAGTCTGCTGATGGAAGAGCAGTCAGGAGGGTCCTCGCCGTAGGCATCTTTGGACACTAAACCAAAACATTAATAACACAGACAGTGCACGCGTGTACACCACTGATGTCCCTAGATCACACACACCACATGCACATCGCATTGGATTAGCCCAAGTCCAGCATGTAGGAGTTGGGAGCAGTAACGCCAGCGTCAAGGCCCCAATGATGTCACTGTCCATTCACACACCTTTCACACGTCATTCATTCAGCCGTGGGGTTAACTTCACCACCACGGCCGAGGGTGACACCCCTTACTTTCAGGAGTGCCACCCCCTCACATTCACACACCATTCACACTGTCCCCTGCACTCCTGACCGTGTGCAGTACAAAAATAAATTAATAATATCATATCCTGATAAATAAAATAAACAAAATCTCATAACCTGAGAAAAAGAAAAAATAAACTCATGACCTGAGTATGTCCAAAACAAAAATATAAAACAAGAAAAAAAAAAAGGCCTCACCGGGGATGCCGGGGGCTTCTTCTGGGGGCCCCTCTCTGGCTCCGCAGCTGCCTGGATGGAGTGGGTGGGGGTGGGGGGGCATCTGGAGGTGGCTGATCCCCAGGTGGGCCACTCCTGGCAGGTGTGGCCTGCGTGCCCTCCAAGGCCCTGGCTATCCGTCCAAGGTAGGAGTTCGTCTGGGCCTGCATCCGGAGCTGACGGGTGACCTGGTAGTGCTGGGCCCGCCGACTCAGCCTCCCCTGGTCCCGGATGGCAGCACTGTTGGCCTGGACGGCTGCAGTAAGGTGCCGAATATCCCCCTGCACCTCCCCCAAAGTGGTGACCACTGCAGCGCAGTTGCAGCTTACATCCTGCACTGCGTTGCTGAGGTTGGCAACGGAGCCCAGGCTGTCAGCCACTTTCTCCAAGTGCACCGCTATGGCCCCCATCTGTTCCGTCTGCCTGGCGTGATCCCTCGCCAACTGGTCCTGGACACCATCAGACACCCCCCTGGTCTTCTGGGTCGCCTTCCTGGGGCCAGAAGATGGTTGTCCTCGGGTGGAAGGAGTCGCCCTTGAGGGGCTTCCAAGGATGGGGGAGGGGACGACAGACGGCCCAGGAGAAGGGGAGGAGACAGACAACACTAAGGTAAAGTCCTGCTCTGCCACAGCAGGATCCTCTACAACCACCTCGGCAGGTGTGGTGTGGCCACTCTCCTCCTCCACAACCTCTTCACCACCCAGTGGCTCGGGCACACGATGGCGTGGGGGGGATGGGGTGGAATGCACGCTGACAGATGATGGCCCAGCTCCGTCATCTGTGGATGACACAAAGCAGACACATGTTGGTGGTCCCACACACTTGGCACATGTACCCCCCCCCCCCCAATGCTAAACAACAAATAGGGGATTATAAAACACTTACCTGTCCTTGTGCCTTCCTCCACGGAGTCATAGCCTGCGACCCCCTCCACCTGCTCCCTCTCCAGGCAGCGAGCAACCACCTCCTCCTCTGCGGTTAGGGTGACAGGACATGGGGGACCACCACCTGTGCCCCTCTCATACCTCCTGATGGAGGCCACCTTGTCCCTCACCTTGCGCCGCAGGTCATTAATTTTTTTTTGGATGTCCCCAGCAGTCCGGGTGGAGTACCCCAGGACATTGACCCTGGCAGCAATGGACTCCAGGATGCCCTGCTTCCTCTCCCGGCTGGTCTTCCGGCTTTTTTTGCCATGGAGAAAATCATTATCCGTCTCCATTGCCGAAATGATGAGCGAGACCTCCTGTGCATTAAAATTCAGGTTCCTCCTCTCTCTGGGGGGTAGCGGGAGCAGCCATCACCAAACAAAAGTATCTTCCCTGGGGTGGGGGGAAGCGGAAATACTTTTGCGCCGGAATGGCGTTTCCGCCAGCGCTTTTAAGCGCCCAGCGGAACGCATTGCGCTGACGTTTCCCAGGAAGTGGTGCCGACGGAAGTTGTGAGCATGCGCACAAGGGGGGCGAGTGGAGCCGCACTCACTGCGCATGCTCCGTGGATGATGCGCTGAACGTAAGCCTCTGCGCTGGGCTCCGCCCATCATTTACATATGATCACACCCACTTCCACTTGCGTCGGGTTACGCCAGCGCATTATCGTTACTCTGGCGCAAGTTTACGCGCAACTGCTATGTGAATTACAGGACTTGCGCTGAAAGGGTCTTCAGAGTAACGTAAATGAGAAGCGTTACTCCAGAGGAAAGATACTCTCATCTACCTGAATCTGGCCCATACTGGGACTTTCTAGGTGCTACAGAGATATTCCACATACACATATATTAAAAATATTTTTTTTGGAAAAATGCATCTAACATATTCAAGAATTTTACTTTTACTTTCACTTTCGCCATGCCTGCCATGCTGAGGTACAGGGCAAGTTTAAAGTACATATCTACACAGTGTGGAAGGCAGAACAAGTGTGACTCGTCACTCACATGAGAAGAATTCAGTCTGACATCCGTCCTGTTATCTTGCTTTGGGGAGCTCCGGTGTCCACTTTATAGATGGCAATGATCACCCCTGTGCTGTCCTGCTTGCTCTGTCTTTCCCTTAGGAGGGGAGGGGGGGGACTCGGGTGCTGCCTGACACACACAGGCATGGAAGAGATCTCCTTTCTCCACAGCTCGCTGCCTGCTCAGGGTCCAGGCTCCTGGGTCTCCTCCTCCCTCGCTCGCTCAGCTCAGTGTCCATGCAATGTGCGCTAGTTGTCAGCGCTGACATTTCTCATCTTTCTTCCACCTAGCTCCTCTCCTGCTCAGGACTCAGATTTGGCGCCACAAATTCAGCTTCTCCGGAGCCAATCAGAGAGGAGGGGTGTGAACTAAAGGCAGAAGCCTCCCCTGCAATTAGAGAATAGCGAGCGATTCTCTCTCTTCTATCATGACACACAGCACCCGATAGGAGGCGCAGAGCTATGGGTCACATATTCGGGGGTACAGCCCTGCTTGAGGGCCCCCTGCCAGCTTGGGGCCCCAAGCAATTGCTTGCATTGCTTGTCCTGTTCCGACGGGCCTGCGGGGGACATGACAGGCCAGCTCAGACGGGCCTGTGGCCACATGACCCGCCGTGACCAATCACAGGCCAGCTCAGGCCTGTGGCCACATGACCCGCCGTGACCCAATCACAGCACGCCGGCTGGCCATGTCGAGACTGAACATGGCGGCCGGTGTTACGGACGGTAAATACAAATTAATAATAGAAGACAGAGTGACACACAGTCCACACTGGCGCGGTGCCCCCCTAAATGAATTCGCCCGGTGCAACAGCCCCCCCCGCCCCCCCCCCCCACCCCCCCCCCCCCCCCCCCCCCCCCCGCTACGCCAGTGATTGGAAGCTGCACTGGGAATCAGCCTGCAAGGAGATCAGCTAACAGTAGTTGAATCTGTATGTGCGTTATAATTAATCAAAATTAGTCGATTAATAGATAAAAAAAAAAACAATCAATCGAACACCAAAATTTTGATCAGTAACAGCCCTATTTATATATATATATATATATATATATATATATATATATATATATATATATATATATATATATATATATATATATATATATATATATATATATATATATATAAATAGGGCTGTTACTGATCAAAATTTTGGTGTTCGATTGATTGTTTTTTTTTTTTTATATATATATATATTATTATTAGATGACAGCCTTTTTTCTTATAAAAATGTTTTTTTTTTATATATATTTTTCTTTATTTGTAAAGGAACCCCCCGCTTATCAAATTGCGGCAGCCCCCCCCCTTCTCAATTTCAGGCAGCAGCCCCGCTTATCAAATTGCGGCAGCCCCCCCCCCCTTCTCAATTTCAGGCGGCAGCACCCCCCCCCCCCCCGGTTCTCTGTTTCAGGGGGCCCATGCCTGAAGCTGTGTAAGGGGCCCCATAATTCCTGATGGCGGCACTGATTACACACCCCCCATGGTACGAAATTTAAAGGAATATTTCACTTTTATTGTTGCACTTTAACCACTTCCATACCGCGCCTATTCTGGCACTTCTCTCCTTCATGTAACAATTATATTTTCTTCCTTGAAAATTACTCAGGACCCCCAAACATTATATATATTTTATTAGCAGACACCCTAGGGAATAAAGTGGCGGGCATTTTTTATTACAAATTTCCAACGGTATTTGCGCCAAAAAATTTCTAACGCCTTATTTTTTTTTGCTTAATAAAAAAACATGTTTCATGAATTAAAAAAAAAAAACAGTAAAGCTAGCCCAATTTCTAGGGATAATGTGAAAGATAATGTTACACCGAGTAAATAGATGCCACACTCATGGAATGGCGCTAAACTTCGTTATTAAAGATCTCCATAGGCGACGCTTAACTTTTTTTTCAGGTTACCAGTTTAGAGTTACAGAGGAGGTCTAGTGCTAAAATAATTGCTCTTGCTCTAACGCACACTATGATAACTCACATGTGGGGTTTGAAGGGTGTTTACATATGTGGGTGGGACTTGCATGCGTGTTCGCTTCTGAGTGCGAGCTACTAGGGACAGGGGCATTTAAATTTAGATATTTTTTTTTTTTTTTAACTTAATATTTTTATTTTTGCACTTTTTTGTCCCTTTTTTTGTATTATTTTTCACTTTTCTTCCTATTACAAGGAATGTAAACATCCCTTGTAATAGGACTAGTGTGTGACAGGTCCTCTTTATGGAGAGTTTGCATGTTCTCCGTGTGCCTGCGTGGGCTTCCTCCCACAATCTAAAAACATGCTGTAAATCGGATCCTGTTCAAATAAGCCCTAATATGCAGTAGGATATTTAGGTTTTGTGCTGCCCTAGGCCTGACCAAATTTCTGCACCCCCTAATAGAAAAATGACCCACCCTTCCTGTCAAGGCCACACCCTGTTTTTTTAGAAATTTTCAGGACACACACACAAGTTCTGTGGGGGGGGGGGGGGGGCACAGGAGTCCCGTAATTTGCCGAGTTTTTCTATCACTTCCTGTTTGGCTATGGGGCAGGAAGTGAGAGCCAATCTCCCCAAACGGACAGGGATAATACAAAATAAACTGACAGGGCTTATAACCCTTCCCCCCAACTCTATCCAAAATGAAAGAAAACAAAAAAAAGAAGTGTTGATTATAGTTCCAGTTTAACCCCAAATTTCAGATAATTTTATTGAGAGGCCTAAGAAAATATAACCATGCCAATAGGCCAGGATCCAGCGTTGCTAATATGTATGAATGTGTGTTAGGGACCCCCACAAACACCACCCAATGTAAAATAAACAATTTTCTTGTTTGTTTTGGGGATGCCTGTAAAGACACCACACAAATGTTGTCACTTTCTACTTAATTCATTCACTTCCTGCCACATAGCCAAATAGGAAGTGAGGGTAAAACCTGATTAATGTCTTGTTGGGGACACACAGATCAATCTAAATAGGTTCCCATTATGGAAATTGCATTTTACTGTGTACACCCCAAATTAGTAGGGATCTTGGACTTTGGGGTCCATTTACTAAAGGCAAATCCACTTAGCACTAAAAGTGGACAAGCAAGGAAGAACAAAAACTTAGCGGGATTGGATGTTAAAACCATCAGTGCTTCCCTTCTGATTTTCATTGACTACGCTTCTACTGCAGAGCGGCTTTGCCTTTACTAAACCCCAAACTAACTAATCATTTGGGGGTGTACACAGCAGTGCAATTTGCTTAATGGGGACACTAATTAGATTGATCTGTGTCCCGAAGAAAAGACCATTGGTAGGGTTTTAACCTCACTTCCTGTTCAGCTGTGTGACAGGAAGTGAAGCCAATTTTAAGAAAAGGGACACAAAGCCCAACCTAAAAACACAAGCAGGGGTTCTAACACTCACTTGGCTTCCCTCAAACAACCCACAATTAGAATAGGATTGTCTTGTGCTAGTTTCAAGCACAGCGCTGTAAATCAGCACTTCAAGCCTGTCCACCAATGCCTTGAAGGAAGAGGTTGTGTCTTTGAAGCAGCTCCTGTGAAGAACCAGACCCTGGAGGAGAGGGGAGGCTATGGCCTCATCAAGCCCAGGTCAGGGGCTTGCTCCTGGGCAGGGGGAGTCCACCTCCCGCCCGGTACCTCCAAGGACTGTGGATCCCCCTAGTTTTGGGGATCTAAACAAAGAAGAAAAGCAGTTTTTGATGGCCCAGTCTAAGCTGGCAGATTGGACTTTTCCCCAGCAAGGGGAGGATGATCAGCGAATGCTGAGAAGACGCAGCAAAACCAAAGGTTTGATTCAAAAGGCGGCACAAGCTCTCCATTCCAGGATTACAGTGCTGGCCAGTTTAAGGAACAGAAGAGATCGGGCTAGTAGCTCAAAAAGATTTGAATTCAAGGAAGCAATAGACCTGTTGAAAGAGCAGAATGGCCAGTTATGGGGTCTTGTTATGTGTCTCTGTTCCAGAGGGACTGCAGAGAAGGCTTTCCTCCTTCCAATCAGGAGGGAGCTCCAACGTGCCTCTGAGGAGAGCAAGCAGGCAGCAAGGAGAGGCAAGTCAGCATTAGTAGCTGAGGGGGCTGGGGGTTCTCTGTTAGTGGAACCTCAGACCTCAGGGACTATCTCGGAGAGTACCGCTGAGGGCGCCCAGGCACCTGCCGGACCCCAACCTGTGAAGATAGGGGGTACAACATCAAGTGGGAGGTTGTCCCACGAAGCAGGAGGTACTTGCGTAAGTGAGAGAGGTCTCAACCCCGTGGTGAGTCTTCCTCGTCTTCCGCCTGGTCTTTTGGTCACCGTGAAGAGTGTGTCTGGTTCCCAGCAAGATCAGGGTGATAAGCCTGCTCCTGGAAGCGGGGGTGCTTTGGCCTCTGTGAACCCAGCAAGTAGCCTACAGCAGGGTCAGCCGGCCGGTGTGGTGGCGACCGCTGCGGGTTTACAGGGTGAGGGGCAAGCATCTACCGCGGATCCAGTTGAGATGGACTGTATGACATCTAGTATGGAAGAAGCTATGGCTAGGATAGCAATGGCTGCCGAGGGAGAGGGCACGCCACGCCATGTGGAGCCTCCTGCTTCTGGACGACCAATCAGCAGTGACTTGGAGGGCATTTCCGCTGTGCGGGAATCTCCCGTGATTGGGACGGAGCCGCGACCGGAAGTGACGTCAGCACGTGACCCGGAACCGGAAGTGACGTCAGCATGTGACCCGGAACCGGAAGTGACGTCAGCACGTGACCCGGAACCGGAAGTGACGTCAGCGGGTGAACTGGAAGTGGCTGTGGTGACACCCGGAGCTCCATTTCCCGGCCAGGTCCGGTCCTCAGCTTTGGAACAGAATACCCAGGGACTTGTGAGTACTTCCCCATCTGCGGGTCTCCCTTCTGAACAGGCTCCAGTTTGGGGGGATCACCCTGCGGGACATTTAGAAGATGAATGTTTGGCAATGGATTTTATTAGAAAGTTAGAAGGTTCCCAGTCTGCAGCTGTGACAGAAGTCCATGTAGGTTCCTATGGAGCCTGTGAAGAGATGGGGGACTCTGGTTTTAATATGGATGATACTCAATTGGCTCAGGTACAGGAAGTTGTGTTGGGGTCGGGCCCCCTTTCGGGTCCTTCAGTAGTGAGGGGGAGGGCAGCGAGTCATGAGGAGACTGCCCAGGTTGCGTCAATGGGGGTCCTGAGGGGGGTTGGTCCATTTGATGCACCCCAACCTGCGGGAGTTATCACAACCTCTCAGGAAGAGAGCTTGCTCAATGCTTTGAGGGAGGGCAGGTCTTATGCTCAAGTGGCTGGGTTAAGTGCTCCCTTGGATCATATTTACAGCAAGTTCGGTGCCCGCAATTTCAGGGTTCCCCCTGCGCAAGAGCAGCGGGGTGAGAGGGCATGGTCCAGGGGAGGTGGTGGTACAGAACGCAGGAGGAGGAATGTGGTGCAACTAAAGTTTATTGGTGAAGGTCAGTGCCCGTCCCGAGGAGAGGTCATCGATATGGTCCTCTCTCTGGGAGTAAGGGCGTCTGACCTCTTTGCGGTTATCCATCCGGGAGGTTCAGTAGAGTTTGATTTTAGTTTTATGTCAGTCATCGTTATGGAAATGTTTTTGTTGAATTATGAACTAGTCAAAAGACAGGACCCATGGTCCAAGTTCTGTTTGACCCCCCTGTCTAGGCAGGAGGAGGTCAAAAATGTAACCATCCTGGTACGCAATGAATCCCTTCCTCCGGAAGACATTGCGACCTGGTTGACCCGTCATGGCCAGCTCCAGTGCCCCCTTTGGAAGAAGGTGGATGAAAGGGGGATCTGGACAGGGGCCTGGGGGGTTAAGATTAAGTTGAAGAGGCAGGGAAATAGCATGGCTCATATCCCTGGGAGTGCTTTCATTGGGAGAGACAGAATTTTGTTTTTTTATCCTGGACAGCCTAAAAGGTGTTTTAAGTGCGGGTCCCCCACTCACTTGAGCGCTGAATGCACTGTTGTGAAGTGCACGCGCTGTGGTGGGAGGGGTCACCTGGCGGACGGGTGTGCCCATATTAGATGTAATCTTTGTAACGAGTTAGGTCACCCTTTCAGTCGATGTCCGCAGGCTTATAGGGGTAATGTGCAAGAGGAATCTGGGGTGTCGGAAGGTTTCACCTCGGACACTGATTCTGAGATGGAGGGGGGTGGGGGGGGGCAGGCCGCGGGTGCTTCTAGATCTGGTGGTCGGGTTGCCCCTATGCCCCAGAGGCAAGGTTCTGTCAGGAGGAGGGCGGGGGTTGGTGCAGCTGCCCCTGATCCTCCAGGTCAGAGTGGAGTGGACATTGATTCTGAGGTAGAGGGGGGTGAGGAGCCTCAAAGGCAGGGTCTCATCAGGAGGAGGGCGGGGGTTGGTGCAGTAGCCCCTGACCCTCCGGGTCAGAGTGGAGTGTCAGGAGGTGGTGGGGTTTTCCTTGGGGGGCCTCCTGAGTTTTTGCTGGACTCCTCTGCCTTGGACACCGATTCTGAAGTAGAGGGGAGTGAGGAGGGTTTGGTGGTTCCCCCTGGGGGGGGGGGTGTTGGGGCCAGTCTGTGCTATCCTTCCCCCCTCTTCCTTTTCTCTTCCTGTTGCCCCCTCCTCTCATTCTTGTTCTGTTCCCCTCCCGCTTTCTTCCCGTTTTGCCCCGCTCTCCCCCCCCCGGGTGGATTCTCATGCGTTGGGTGGTGCAGTAACCCAGGAGGATATGGAGGTGGCCCTTGGGTCACAGAAAAGACCTCAGGCCGGGTCAAGTGAAGAGCCCTCAGAGGGTATGAGTGGGGTGGGCCCAGCAGTCGGTGATACTGGTTGGGTAGTGCTTAGGAAGAATAAGAAGAAAAAGAAAAAAAGTAAAAAAGGTGTTAAATGAGTGATGCGGGAGTGGGTTCTGTGCCCTGTTCTAAGCAGGATGAAGGTGCGGGGGCCGCAGAGTAATTTGTTATTTTACTAGTCGGTTAATATAGCGGGATTTTGTTCGATGTTTATGATGTATAGATATGTGGTCTGTTGATGGATTTGGCTAGCTATGACCTGGTGCAGTGGCCAGATGGGGCAGAGGCTGTAGGTTTCTGCAGTTGATGCCAATAGGCTTGCGCAGGTAGTTGGCTAATCCGCGTAAAATATGCCATATATAGTATTTTGTTATTCTTTCTTTTGTTTCTTATGGACCTTAATTATGGGTATGCACCAATAGTGACCCAAAGTGCAATGAGCCGGATAATGGAGGGTGATAAAAGTTTGCCCAACCTGATAGAGGTTAGCACTGGTGAATTGGTTGCGTGTTAGTAGTTTGTGTTTTCAAGGTTTGTAAATTGAATGTTGGTTTTATAGGAGTGTTATAGTTGTTTAAATGATTATCTTGTATATGTAAATGTTTGTAAGCAGTGTGAGATTTTCTTGATGTTTCCCCGTTATTTGTAAATTTGGTACCTAATGTCGTGTCTGAATAAACAAAAATTTCCACCAATACACCACCCCCCCCCCCCCCCAACAGGCCATGTTTGGAGGTTTTCATTCATCTTGCACATGTGCTTTAAAAAGCCAGTCTGGACATCAATTCTAGGAAACAATACTTACCGCTTTGTCTTTCCTTTTCTGGTGACTAAACATGGCAGCCGACATTTCATGCATACACACCAGCAAAGACGCTTAGAGACAAATCACACTTCATGGTTTAGGTCCAAACTATTTCAGCTGCAGCTGTTAAAATCCGTAGCATGAAAAAAAAATCACAAAACAAACTTTAAAATTTGAAAGTAATTTTATTGGTCCACAAAATAAGGAAAGCAAAACAAAAAATTTAAAATAAACACACAAACAAAAAAAACATAACAAAAAATAGACCTAGGTTTATTTCAGACTGTAATTGGAATTAACATTAACGTCTTGAGAAACATTTTGCTAAATTATGCAGCAGACCAAAACATCATTGTGAACATCATTAAATCAAACAATTGCCCCCCACCCCAAATAAAACAAACTTTCTCCAAAACATCTCTGTTTCGCCCAGCCATCAAGTCTGCCCCCTCTCAGGGCAGCTGACATGTGCTCTATCCACGCTTTTTATAACATGTGTGCTAATGAACCAATTGGAAACACATGAAGAAATGTCAGGCTCTAGTTTGTGTGCACTTGTAAGAGCTTACACCTGTTAAGGATGTCCTTAAAGCGGAGGTTCACCCTAAATATAGTCTTTCTCATGTGATCCAGTATACTGGCGTCAGCGCCAGTATGCTGTTTTTTTTTAAATCCCCCACTTACTGTGTAATCTTTAATTTGTATATCTTTCCCCTGCGGTGGATGGCGCCTATACAGCCCGTCACATCTTACGAAAATACCCGATTTAGGACTCGGGTATTCTCGGCGCAATGCAGCGCCTGCGCACAGATCTAGGAGCTGACTGCGCAGGCGCCGTATTTATCCGAGTCCTATTCCAGCTTTTTTCGGAGAGCGTGACACGCCATAGCCGTAGGACTCGGAGAAATACGGCGCCTGCGCAGTCAGCTCCTAGGTCTGTGCGCAGGCGCCGCATTGCGCCGAGAATACCCGAGTCCTAAATCGGGTATTTTCGTAAGATGTGACGCGCTATAGAGGCGCCATCCACCACGGGGGAAAGAAATTAAAATTAAAGATTACGCAGTAAGTGGGGGATTTTAAAAAAAAACAGCATACTGGCGCTGACGCCAGTATGCTGGATCGCATGGGAGAGAGTATATTTAGGGTGAACCACCTCTTTAAATTACTAAGCCAAAAAACAAGCTTTCTGAGCATGCTCAGAAACATGCAAGTCATTTTGAGGCACAAAAACCCAGCTTAATTTTCTAAGTGTCCGAGCATGCCCAGTTCACTCGAGATGCATTAACAGAATCAAAGCTGCAATGGCGGATGAAAGCATGAGAGCTGTTTTTTTTTTTTTCCCTGAACTGATGCTTCCCAACCTGAAGGGGAGGTCTTATTAAATTTTTACGTAGCAAACATAAATAAGAATAATTAAAACGCCCCTGTCCCTAGTAGCTCGCAGTCAGAAGCGAACACGCAATTTTTTTTTTCAGGTCACCAGTTTAGATTTACAGAGGAGGTCTAGTGCTAAAAGTATTGCTCTCGCTCTTACGCACGCTATGATACCTCACATGTGTGGTTTGAACGGTGTTTACATATGTGGGCGGACCTCAAATGTGTAAGTCCCGCCCACATATGTAAACACCGTTCAAACCCCACATGAGAGGTATCATAGCGTGCGTTAGAGCGAGAGCAATACTTTTAGAACTAGACCTCCTCTGTAACTCTAAACTGGTAACCTGAAAAAAAAAGTGTTGCCTATGGGTATTTTCAAGTACTAAAGTTTGGCACCATTCCATGAGTGTGTACAATATTAAAGCGTGACATGTTAGGTATCTTTTTACTCAGTGTAACATCATCTTTCACATTATGGCCATAAATTGGGCTAACTTTAGTGTTTTCTTAATTTTTAACCACTTGAGCCCCAGACCATATTACTGGTCACTGACCGGGTCAGTTTTTGCGTTTCGGCACTGCGTAATTTTAACTGACAATTACGCGGTTGTGCGACGTGGCTCCTAAACAAAATTGGCGTCCTCTTTTTTCCCCCACAAAATTTTATTTTTTGTTTTGGTGGTATTTGATCACCTCTGCGTTTTTTCTTATTTTTGCTCGAACCAAAAATATAGCGACAATTTTGTAAATAAAAATACAACTTTTTTACTGTTTGCTATAATAAATCTCCCCAAAAATATATATAAATAAACTTTTTTGCCCTCAGTTTAGGCTGATATGTATTCTTCGACATATTTTTGCTTCAAAGAAATCGCAATAAGCGTTTGATTGGTTGGGGCAAAAGTTACAAATAGGGGTTAGTTTTATGTTTTTTTTAGGAATATATTTTTGTTTTACTAGTAATAGCGGCGATCAGTGATTTTTATCGCTGTTGCGACTTTATTGCGGACACATTTTTGGGACCTTTGGCATTTTTCTAGCGACCAATGGTATACAAATGCATTGCTTACTATAAAAATGTCACTGGTAGGGAAGGAGTTAACACTAGGGGCGAGGAAGGGGTTGATAATGTTACCTGGGTGTGTTCTAACTGTAAAGGGGGTGGGACTGACTAGGGGAAATGACAGATCGCTGTTCATACATTGTATGAACAGACAAGCAGGCATTCCCCGCCCTGACAGGACCGGGATAAAGGGGAACTCCACACCAAATAAAAAAAAAAAAATACGGCGTGGGCGTCCCCCTCCAGGTGCACAACAGGCTCTTAGATTTGGTCTGGAACGTAAGGGCTTAAACCTACACCAAAAAAAAAGGCGTGGGGTTCCCCCCCCCAGATCCAAACCAAACCCTTATCCCAGACACGCAGTCTGGCCTGACAGGAATGGGGGTGGGGACGAGCGAGCGCCCCCCTCCTGAGCCGTACCAGACCGCATGCCCTCGACATGGGGGAGTGTGTGCTTTGGGGGAGGGGGGCACTGCCCCCCCAAAGCACTCTTGTCCCCATGTCGATAGGGACAAGAGCCTCTTCCCGACAACCCTGGCCGTTGGTTGTCGGGGTATGAGGGCGGGGGGCTTATTAGAATCTGAGAGCCCCCTCTAATAAGGGGGGCCCCAGATTCTGGCCCCCCACCCTATGTGAATGAGTATGGGGTACATCGTACCCCTACCCATTCACCTGGGGAAAAAATAAATAAAGGAAAATAATGCACCACACGGGATAAAGGGGAACTCCAAACCAAATTTTACAAAAAAACGGCGTGGGGCCCCCCTCCAGGTGCATAACAGGCCCTTAGATTTGGTCTGGAACGTAAGGGGTTAAACCAACGCCAAAGAAACGGCGTGGGGTTCCCCCTCAGATCCAGACCAAACCCTTATCCCAGGCACGCAGTCTGGCCGGACAGGAATGGGGGTGGGGACGAGCGAGTGCCCCCCCCTCCTGAGCCGTACCAGACCGCATGCCCTCGACATGGGGGAGTGTGTGCTTTGGGGAAGGGGGGCACTGCCCCCCCACCCCAAAGCACTCTTGTCCCCATGTCGATAGGGACAAGAGCCTCTTCCCGACAACCTTGGCCATTGGTTGTCGGGGTATGCGGGCAGGGGGCTTATCAGAATCTGAGAGCCCCCTCTAATAAGGGGGCCCCCAGATACCGGCCCCCCACCCTATGTGAATGAGTATGGGGTACATCGTACCCCTTCCCATTCACCTGGTGGAAAAGTGTAAAAATAAGACACCACCACCTCATTGGGCCCCGGGCTTCGCCGTTTTCTGCCGGGGGGCGACACCCGCCGATGCTCTCCGCCATGTTCGGCCGGGCCCCCACCCCAAATGAAGCTATTTAACATCTGGGGGGCGGTGGAAAATGGTGGAGAACAACGGGGGCGTCGCCCCTCCTCGGTCTTCTAGCCGTCTTCTGCCGGGGGGGCTCCTGCCTCCCGCGGGCTTCTGGCTGTCTTCCGCTGGGGGGAGCAAAACCCGCCGATGCTCTCCGCCATGTTCGGCCGAGCCCCCACCCCAAATTGAGCTCTTTTACATCCGGGGGGGGGCGGCAGAAAATGGCGGAGAACAACGGGGGGCGTCGCCCCTCCTCGGTCTTCTGGCCATCTTCTGCCGGGGGGGCTCCTGCCTCCCGTGGGCTTCTGGCTGTCTTCCGCTGGGGGGGGCAAAACCAGCCGATGCTCTCCGCCATGTTCGGCCGAGCCCCCACCCCAAATTGAGCTCTTTTACATCCGGGGAGGCCGGCGAAAAATGGCGGAGAACAACGGGGGGCGTCGCTCCTCCTCGGTCTTCTGGCCATCTTCTGCCGGGGGGGCTCCTGCCTCCCGTGGGCTTCTGGCTGTCTTCCGCCGGGGGGGCAACACCTGCCGATGCTCTCCGCCATGTTCGGCCGAGCCCCACCCCAAATTAAGCTCTTTTACATCCGGGGAGGCCGGCGGAAATTGGGTGAGAACAACGGGGGGTGTCGCTCCTCCTCGGTCTTCTAGCCGTCTTCTGCCGGGGGGGCCCCAGCCCCTCACCGGGCTTCGTCGTTTTCCGCCGGGGGGTGCTCCAGCCCCCCACCGGGCTTTTGGCCGTTTTCTGCTGGGGAGGGGCGACAACCCACCCCGGTCTTTCGCCGCCGCCTTGCCGAATGCTCTCCACCATGTTCGGCCGGGCCCCCACCCCAAATTAAGCTCTTTGTGCATCCGGGGGGGGCCCGGCGAAAGACAACGGTGCCCACCGCTCTGTCGGCATTTCAGCACCGGACCTTGTCGTGTCAACATCGAATGGAATAAGAAGCGCTGGCCCCAGTGGAGGAGAAGCGGAGTGCACCGGAGAAGCCTACGGGTGTCGGGAGAAGCCCTGGTCCCAGCGGAGGAGCCAGGCAGAAGAGGCCATCGAGAGCCCCCCCCCGGCAGAAAACGACGAAGCCCGCGGCCCTCCCCCATAAGCAGGAAGCTTCGTGGTGAAGGGGGTCGTGGCGGAAGGCGGCGGCTGTTCGACCCCCACCCCGGCAGAAAACTACGAAGCCGCGGCCCTCCCCCATAAGCACGGGAGCTTCATGGTGAAGGGGGCCGCGGCGGAAGACAGCGGCGGCGAAGACCGGGGTGGGTTGGCGGAAGACCCCCGAAGCTGGCTAATAAATTATTTTATTCTGTGTGGTGTCATATTTTTACATTTTTTCCACCAGGTGAATGGGTAGGGGTATGATGTACCCCATACTCATTCACATAGGGTGGGGGGCCAGAATCTGGGGGCCGCCTTATTAAAGGGGCCTCCCAGATTCCGATTGGCTCCCGCCCGCATACCCCGACAACCAATGGCAAGGGTTGTCGGGAAGAGGCTCTTGTCCCTATCGACATGGGGACAAGAGTGCTTTGGGGTGGGGGGGCAGTGCCCCCCTCCCTCAAAGCACACACTCGCCCATGTCGAGGGCATGCGGTCTGGTACGGCTCAGGAGGGGGGGGCGCTCGCTCGTCCCCACCCCCATTCCTGTCCGGCCAGACTGCATGCCTAGGATGAGGGCTTGGTCTGGATCTGGGGGGGAACCCCACGCCGTTTTTGGCGTGGGTTTAACCCCTCACATTCCATACCAAGCCGAAGAGCCTACTGTACCCCTGGTGGGGGACCCGCGCCGGTTTCCAGTTTGAAATTTGGCGCCGAGTTCCCCTTCATGGTCAGCGCAGGCTGAAAACCGTTTGGAGTTTCCCGTGCGCCGCGTCACGTACAGAAATCTCAGCTACGCCGCATGAAATTTACTAAAAAATTCTGGGCGTACTGACGTGGCGCACGGGAAGCCCCGAAATTTCCCTCTGCGCATGCCCAGTATGCAAATGAACCTTGCGAGCCTTTGCAAGCGCACGGGGATCGGTTCTCAAAAGTCACTTTCACTTTCAATTCGGCCCGCCACACACATTCAAACACATGTCACTACACTTCCCCTGCATCACCCCCTCCCTCCCCTAATTAACTCCCACCCGAATCCCCGATATTTACATTACTAAATGCCGTACGCCAGGTCTGTACTGGCGTGCCATGCGCCCTCTTCTGGGCGCATTAGGCATTTTAGTAAATGGAGAAATACACTGCACTGGCAGCGTATCTCTTTTGTAAATGTCAAAAACACTTTTACTCCTGCTTGTGCACTATGAGTCATGGCGCACAGGCTTGGTAAATCAGCCCAATGGTGTTTCATAGCTGTAATAGCAGAAAAATGGAGAGTCCCTTCAGATACAGCCATTTCTTTGTTGCCTACTACACTACACTGGACTAGGAATTCCCTCACCTACTGTCAGTGGTGTATCTAAGGTATGGCAGCCATGGCAAGTGTCATGGGGGGAGGGGGCGGCAAAAAAAAAACCGTCTGCATGAAAAAAAACTCTACCCGTGCGACTGGACTAATATAGCCCCTGGCGCCACAGCCAGCCTGCTGGATCACTGCGCCGGTGTTCTATGAGATAGCCAGCTGTTGGGCTTGGCTTAGGCTGAGGGAGGCTCTGTCAGCAGGGAGGGGTGGGGCAGGGAGCTCCACTGACACTCTGACCCTGCCCTGCCCCGCCCCATGTACTCTGTATGTGCTCGGAGCGCCTATCCTGGACCACAAATATTCCCGCCCCCTACCGCGAAAGCCCCGCCCCCTGTCGCAGAAAGAAACTCTCCCTGCCAATGTTGTTTACCCCCTGTATAGCTGTGCATTGTTTAAATATTAAAACTGGCTACTTGGTCATCTCCTGTAGTATGTCACATTCATAGTCTGATCATCTCCTGTAGTATGTCACATTCGCAGTCTCTGGTCATATGTAGTATGTCACATTCGAAGTCTGGTCATCACCTGTAGTATGTCACATTCGCAGTCTGGTCATCACCTGTAGTATGTCGCAATTACAGTCTCTGGTCATCACTTGTAGTATGTCGCAATAGCAGTCTCTAATCATTTGTAGTATGTCGCATTTGCAGTCTGGTCATCTCCTGTAGTATGTCACATTCGCAGTCTGGTCATCACCCGTAATATGTCACATTTGCAGTCTCTAGTCATCTGTATGTAGCGCTACCCCATTCAGTCGCCGCTGAGTATAAGTGGGATCGGCGTGTTGTGTTACCTTGCAGGTGTCTAGGGGTGATACTTGTGAGTTGAGGAGAAGAGAGCGAATGTCCAGTCCTTAGTTGGATTTTCTTCAATGCTTTATTCCAAGGCCCAACATGGCCTTTATCAACATAGTATAGGATAGGAACAGGTTGATGAAGAGAGAGAGAGAGAGAGCTTGAGTATCAGGCCTTGGATATTGCAAAATGGGAGAGCAATCTTACTCTCAGTAGTAATGAACTCAGTTCGTCGCCACTCCAATTGGAGCAGGTAAAGTGCTCCCGGACAGGTCTCTGCCACAGGCCTGGCAGCCGAAACGCCACTTGCAAATGCTGGGAGGACCAGGCCTCTGCCACAGGCCTGGCTCGGGCCTCTGCCACAGGCCTAGTAGTTGAATGAGCATGAAATTAAAGTGAGCGAGTCCTCCCAACAAATTTAGTTAGAGTCACTGGATCCCCGATGGTTTGTTCAAGCCCTATTGGATCACCTGCCTCAGGGTTCTCCTCAAGCCGATCCCCCACCATACAACTTCCAGCCTGGGTTCCTTTTAGAAAAGGTTTGGGACCCAGCAGCTTTTGGGATCCCTCTCCACGTTGGAGTGAAGCTCCGCATGGTGCGCAACTTCGGCCAGGTAGGCCATGGCTGGGGGGTTCAATGGATGCGCGCACCCTGAAGGTGGATGCCGCACCTGGAACTCGGACCCCGCAGGAAGTGAGAACGGCCCTCAGGCCAAGGCGGCTGCCCCATATATAGCCTCCCTCAGTATGCCCCGAAGAGGGAACCAACCCCTCTGATTGGCTGCTGAAGAAAACGAGTCCGCCAGAACTCCTCTAGCGCCAACTGCCGCCCAGGGGTGAACATACACCCCTGGAGTGCAGACCGGCCCACAGGATAGTTCTGGGATTGGCAGCAGCCCAATTTCACAAATTGCAAATGGAAGCCATGTAACTCTCCCATTCCCCACTAACTTTAGCATAAAGCCCCCACAAAAAGCAAGGGGACTCTAAATGTAGTATGTCACATTTGCAGTCTCTTGTCATCTCCTGTAGTCACATTCTAAGTCTCTGGTTATATTCTGTAGTTGCATATACAGTAAGTGCTAGCTGCTGTTGCACAAATCACTGTATTACACTTTTATTTCTGATATCTGTGGCTATGCATATTTATTTAATCCATATTGAGCACTATATTTTATTGGCTGCTTCTGCTTGGCATACACGCACAATCAAATAGTGCTTAAAGAGGTGGTTCACCCTAAATATAATCTCCCCCATGTGATCCAGCATACTGGCGTCAGCGCCAGTATGCTGTTTTTTTTTTTTTTAATCCCACACTTACTGTATTATCCTCAATTTTAATTTCTTTCCCCCGTGGTGGATGGCGCCAGTATAGCGCGTCACATCTTACGAAAATAGTGATTTGTGCAACAAGCTCCTTAAACAGTCCACATTCATTGAAAGTTCATGTAGTTCCAACTTTACATAGACATGTGCATTCGTTTTCATTAGAATGCATTTTTGACCGAAAATCGTTTTTTTTCGCTATCGTTTTAAGAAACGATAACGAAAGTGCAAGTGCGGTAAAAATTCGATATAGAGAGATTCGACATTATAGTGAAAAGATTCGACATCAAAGAGAAAAGATTCGACACTATAGAAATAATAGATTCGACATTACAGAGAATAGATTTAGATTTATGAGATGTAAAGATTCGACGTTCCGTCGAATATTCTTTTGATTATTCACCAGCAACCAAAAAGATTTGACGTTCCGTCGAATATTCTTTTGACCATTCGACAGAAACCAAGTATTATTGGATTTTCGGACGAAAGCTATTCCCCAACGAAAAACTAAATAAATCAAAACGATTTTCGGGAGTAACTAAATAAATTTATTTTCCAAACGAAAACGAAAAAACGAAATGAAATATTCCAGTTTGCACATGTCTACACATGAACTTTCACTGAATATAGATTATTTAATGAGCAGGGGTGAACTGTCCCATCGGGCAGTTTATGTAGTGCCAATCCATAATTTGTTAATTGAAAGATAAAAGAGCTTGACTTGTAGTTTTGTTAGCGTTTTTTTTTTTGACAGGGGCACAGTTTCAGTGCTTGCCATAGGTGCCATTTTCACTAGATACGCCTCTGCCTACTGTGTGCAGGGAGTGACTCCATAGGGTGAGGGTGGCTGCTGGGCACAATAGCTTGTGCTCCTGTATGGCGGTCCATTCGTACCAGGGCTCCTAGCTTTTTATGCAGTGGTACATGGACTGTCAGATGTTCAGGAAGATGACGTCAATGTATTTCGCTGGGAAACCCCGGCTTCGCCAGGACGAGCGCTCTCTGACTGTGGCGGATATAAATACCATGTGAAAAAACACTGAATTTAGTCTAAAAAGATCTGTGGCATTAAAGTAATGCACACTCCATGCATTCCCCATGCACCCTCCTATATCGCTGCACAGTCCATGCATTCCCCATACACCCTCCTATACTCACTGCACACTCCATGCATTACCAATACACCCCTATACTCACTGCACACTCCAAAAATGATTTTGCCTAAACTGCTTTCAGGACAGCACCTGAGAGAATGGCTCCACCCACTAGGAAACAGGAAACACAAACTCCACCACATTTTAAAAGGAGGCTTCTTCCTACAGCTCGTCAGTTTTTGTTTCCTCCCCCTAGTGGGAGTCAAGGTCATTAGGTGCTCTCCTGAGAGGCCAGACTGCCTACCCCACCATGCCTTTTTTGCCTCCAGAGAGTCTGACCCTCCCACACCGCACCAAGGGTTGCTGGTAAGTGGGCTCCTTCTTCCTCTTCAGCTCAGAGGAGCTTGACTGTTTCTGGAGCAGCTCCTAGGCGTGGCAGCCATTAGCGGGGTTCCCCAGCATGTCGGTGCTACAAGCGGCCATTATCTTTTCGGTGGCAGAGTAGAGACTCGGCCATCCGGAAATTAGGTATCCGGCAAGGGACGGCACCGGGGAACAGGCGCAGTGTAATTTCCAATATGTCAGCTAGCCCGAAATTGCACAGGGGGTGCCTATATTCCGGCTCTGGCCTGGCGCAGCGGCGCTGACGGACTCCGGAACTGGCATTTTAAGCCACCAACAAATGTAGCACCACGATAGACTCTGTGGCAGCAGAAAGTAGTACAGGCACCAGCAAGGCCCAGGTCAGGGGGTATGGGGGGGGGTCTACCCTGTATACTATGGTGCCTCTCGCTTGCATCGATTTAATTGCATCAGTTAAGAGCTAGATGCTACTATCCAATCTTTTCACTCTTCTCTTAAAACACCATCCCTGAGTCAGCCAACTACCTCAGGTTCCTCTCAGGGCTCACAATTAATCCCAGCGGTGGAGGCTGAAGCTGGTTCTCCTACCCAAGGGAAGCATTCCCCCTCTCACTCCAGGGAAGTGGAGAAGAAAGGGCAGAAGTTGCACCTTCAAGATACAAACTGGCCTTAGAACAAGTAGACAGTCCGTTGAAAGCAGTCTATGCAACATTGGGTCTAGGTGAAGAAAATAAAGAATTATCGCTGCATGACTCGCTGTATGCAGGGCTTAGTGAAACAAAAAGTCACACTTTTCCCCGTGCTTCGGTAATCTCTGAAGCCATCAGAAAGGAATGGGTAGATCCATAGAAAAAAACTCCCCCTCTCCCCAAGAGCATATTAAAATAGGCTTCCCGTTCAATGAAGACCCAGAGGCGCTTTGGAACAAACTTCCTAAATTGAACACAGCATTTTACCAAGTGTCCAGATCGATGACTTGGCATTTGAAGACATGGCAATATTAAAAGATCCCATGAATCAACAGCTTAAAAAGGCTCGGCAATCCATCATGGGCAACCTTAAACCGGCCATGGCTACTATCTGCGTTTCTATAAACATGAATTAATCAGCTAAAAGCCCTCATTATGGCAAATTCACCAAAGCAGGAGATTCTGGATTCTTTTTCAACCCTAGCAGCAGCTGTGGCTTACATTTCTGATGCACCTGCAGAATCAATAAGGATATCAGCTAGATCTGTGAACTTAACTAATTCAGCCAGGAGAGCTCTATGGCTGAAGACCTGGCCAGGAGACACAGGAGATCTTTTATTCGGTCCTGATCTAGATTCAATTTTAGATAGGACAGCTGATAAAAAGAAATTATTTCCTGTTAAAGAAAATGCAAAGCCTACTTGGTTAGAGTTGACCAGGGCTGGACTGGGACAAAAATGTGGCCCTGTACTTCATCCAGACCGGCCTCGGGCACAACACATCAGGGTATAGTGCACATCAGGTCACGGTACAGATCTCAGCACATCAGGGCACAGCACATCAGGGCACAACACGTACAAGGCACATCACATCAGTCCCCATCACAGCACATCAGGGCACACCACATTGAGGCACAGCACATCGGGGCACAGGGCACATCAGGGTACATGGCACATCAGGGCACAGGGAACATCAGGACACGGGGCACATCAGGGCACATTATGGTGCATATCGTTTTCCAGCCAGCATGCAGAGTAGCGCAGGAAGCGTGTGTAATATGTTCTCTCTCCAGTCACGGCACTCACGCTGCTCCCCGGCGGCCCCTTCTCTCTTCTCGTCCATCCCAGATGATGTCACAAGCAAATGGGGATGGACGAGAAGAGAGGAGGAGCCGCCGGGGAGCAGAGTGAGTCCCGTGACAGGAGAGAGAACATATTACACACGCTTCCTGCGTTACTCTGCATGCTTGCTAATTCTCGATCTACCCGTCAAACGCCAGCTGTCGACGATTGATGGGTAGATCACCGCGAACCTCCGACCGGCCCACTAAGCCTTCGGCCCACCAAGTTGACCAGGTAAGGGGCTATTCCTAACAAACAATTGGCCAATATTTTGGCATACATTTTATGGATATGAATTTGAAGGATTATTCACGATTATTATACTGACTTAGGCCTCTTACACACAGATCAGTTTTTCTTCAGGTTTTTCTTTTCAGTTTACCAAAACTATGTAGTACAAGGGCCTGCCTGATTGCATACAAATTGAGACTCTTGAGGTTTGACCTCATATTAGATGGATTTGGTAAACTGAAAAGAAAAACCTGAAGAAAAACTGATCTGTGTGTAAGAGGCCTTAATGTATTTATCAAAAATGGTGTGAATCCTGTTATACTTTTCATAAAGCGGAGTTCCAGCCTTTTACTGTATATTAAAAGTCAGTAGCTCCAAAAAGTATAGCTGCTGACTTTGCATAAACAGACACTTACCTGTTCCACGGTCCTCTCCTCGACCCCTCCATTCACATTCTGGGCATCGGACCGTAACAGCTTTTCGGCTTAATGGCCGTGCACACACTGCGCATGCGTGAGTCGCTATGCGCTCCCCGAATGGACAGGCGATCTCCTGGGACCTGTCACGTGTCCCAGGAGATCACCTAGAGGTGGAAGTAGGTGGAAGTGGGACTCGTACTGAAGCCCACACTCCCCCCCAAAAAATTACATGCCAAATGTGGCATGTAAGGGGGCGAGGAGTGCTTAAAGCGGAAGTTCCACTTTTGGGTGGAACTGCGCTTTAATGTCTTTATTTGTTATTTTATGTTCTAATAACTAAATAAAAAATTGCATGTAAAAAAAAAAAAGAAAGAAAATGCAGCCAGTTAAATGGCTTTTTCAACCTCAAAAAACTTTAGGAACAGAGCAATAGACCCCAAGAGAAGAGAAAGAATTGGTCAGCATAAAGGGGCAAAAGTAGAGGGAATGTCCTTTTCCATCCTCCTGCGCCAACCAATAAATCTCAATGACTCGTCATTGCCAGTGGAAGGAAGGCTTCAAAAATTCCTTCCTCACTGAGCAAGCATGACAGAAACCCGTTTATTCTAGGCATGCTGGCCCAGGGATACAAAATAGAGCTTTGGGAACTTCCTCCAAGGGACCTGCCATGGGGCACAACAAAGGCCCTAGCCATGAAGAACCTGTTAGGGGATGTGATGCAACAGGAAGTTGTGATTCAGGTATCTCCAGAGAAACGTTCCTGGGGGTTTCTATACCCATATTTTTCCAATAAAAAAACCATTGGGAAGTTTTCGTCTCATTCTTAACTTAAAGCGTTGACTTAATTCCGAGCATGCATGTTTTTTTGCACATCGGAATTGCATAAAGACGATTGGAATTTCTGACAAGAACTTTTCCTGTCTAAAAATTCGAGTACCAGCTCTTGAATTTTTCTTGGCGGAAATTCCGACAGAAAAATTTAGATGGAGGCTACACACGGTCAAAATTTCCGACTAAAAGCTCACATCAGACTTTTCTTGTCGGAATTTCCAATCGTGTGTACGCGGTATGTACAGTATGTGTCCCCACATTGAATGAATCACACTATTATTGATCGGTTGTGTTCAGAATTAACCACCTGTAATATTTCAAGATATCCTGCAATACATTGTGAATTATCATTACTGTCCCATCTCATGTAATTCAAGATATCCTTTCTCAGTCATCCTATGCCCCTAGTGGACATAGGATGACCCTAGACCCAAGAGTCATTGGTGAATCTGAAACAGGAGTACCCCGCATCCTTCAAGAGCCTCTCGGTCCCACGGACCATACCGTTACAGGCTACATTTTAGCCCCCTCCAGAGTTTTCTCTTAAAGGTTTGGAATCACAGCCCAGAATCCTTAGACACAAAAAGTTAAACTTCCCACCAGGGTTAAGAGGACCCTTTGGTGGTGGAGAAGTCAGCCAGTTTTGAAGAAAAGTTACGACAGATGCCAACGGTTGGGGATGGGGAGCCCCCTGGGATCAAAATATAGCACAGGGAATTTGGTCTCGATCCGAAGCAGGAAGGTCCTCAACTGGAGGGAGTTAAAAGCAGTCGTTCTAACATTGGCTGCCTTCTTTCCAAACTTTCAGGGGTCCCATGTGCAGATTCTTTCAGACAATGCATACCTGAACAAACGGGGGCACAAGGAGCAAGGTTTTTCTATTGCCATCATCAGAAATCCTGGAGTGGGCAGAGAAGCATTTACTCTCCTGTCAGCAGTGCATCTCAAAGGCACGCTAAACAATGTAGCGGATGAAAAATTCAATTAGCAGAATGGAGCTTGAATCCAGAAATATTTTCATTGATCACCAGGATATGGGGTGTCCACAAGTGGATTTGTTTGCGTCAAAAGAAAACGCTCAGCTCCCTCAATTCTTTTCTCTGCACTGAGACAGAAGCTCACTTGGGATAGATGCCTTAGCACATCCCTGGAACTTTCATCTGGGCTATGCCTTTCCCCCCTTTTAGCCAATTCCACTGGTATTAAGGAAAATACAAAAAGAAAAAGTGTCAGTAATTCTGATCACTACGTTCTGGCTGAAAAGAGCCTGGTTTTCCTCCATTCTTCAAATGACAGTCAAACCATTCTGGCAGCTTCCTCTCAGACAGGATTTACTACTTCAAGGCCAAGTATACCACCGGGATATAGCAAGATTAGGTCTCACCACCTGGTATCTGAGGAACAGTTGTTAAGGAACAAAGGATTGTTAGAGCCTCTGGTATCAATTTTACTCACCAATAGAAAGAAAGTAACTAGAGATATTTACGCTAAAGTTTGGAGAGTCTATAACTTTTGGTGTCGTTCGTCAAACCAAACCTCATGCCGCGTACACACGATCACTTTTTGTGATGAAAAAAAAACGAAGTTTTATGTGACGAAACAAAACGACGTTTTTCAAACTTAATTTTCCAAAACGACGTTGCATACACACCATCGTTTTTCCAAAATGCTCTAGCAAAGCGTGGTGATGTACACCACGTTCGACGGCACTCTGTTCCATTGAAGCTCCGTCTCATAACTTGCTTCTGAGCATGCGCGGGTTTAAAAACGTTGTTTTGCCCACACACCATCACTTTTTATGACACAAAAAATGACAATTTGAAAAACGACACAAAAAGTTCAAGCATGTTCAAAAAAACAACCAAAAAAAAATTCGAACATGCTTGAATTTTTGGTGTCGTTTTCAAAAACGTCATTTAAATTGATTGTGTGTGGGCAAATCGTCTTCAAAAAAACGACCAAAAAAAAATTCGAAGACATAAAACGACGTTTTGCCCACACACGATCAATTTAAATTACCTTATTTTTTGCACTATAAGACGCACCTGACCATAAGACGCACCTAGGTTTTAGAGGAGAAAAGCAAGAAAAAAAAATATTCTGAACCAAATGATGTATTAAAATATTTTATATTATACTACTACTATAGGTGGGTGGTGGACACACAGCAATACCACCCCCACCTATCAAATCAGCTTAGCTACACTATATCTGGTGGTGGTGGCGGACACAGCAACCTCCCCCCTTCCCAAATCTGCTCAGGGTGGCAGGGCAGACACAAACATCCACATTAGCTCAGGTGATGAGCAATGGATACCATGCCAGCTCACACCTCCCACTCCCTTATCAACAGCTCACCTCAGGCAGTGGAGGACACAGAGAGGCCCGGAGCAAAAACAACAAGCCATCAGCGTAGGGCCGGGCATGACAGAGTTAACAGAAACCTTTACAAGCCAGGGGGGAGTGGTCATGAGAAGTGCAGTGTGCAGAGGAGGATAGGCTATAAATTCTCCCCCCTCCTTTCCCGGGTAACACAGTCTGGGGAGAAAAGTTTTATCAGGTAGGAATTTTGCTGCTGGGGGATTTTTGGCCCTGCCTGAACTTTCTGGGGTTTGAGCCATGCTGCCCAGCTGCATGTGGGGACTGATTGGCTTGGTGGGGGGTGGCTGCAGTCTGTTTTTGGGGCCGCTCCTCAACCGGGACGGCCACCAGGACTTTTTGCCTGGCGGGGGGGTGAGTACCCGCGCAATCGCGGGGGAGTACCCATCATTTTGCGGCACCCGCGGGGGGTGGGGCTACCCGACATTTCACGGCACCCGCGGGGGGGCGGGGCTACCCGCGATTCTGCAGCACCCGCGGGGGGGCGGAGCTTCCCGCGGCACCCGCGGGGGGGCGGGGTTACCCGCGATTCCGCGGGGGGCTACCCGACATTTTGCGGGGGGGCCGGGCTACCCGCGATTCCGCGGCAACCGCGCGGGGGGGGGGCACCCGCTATTTCGGGGGGGTCATCCAGGAGCCAGCATAGACGGGATGGGAGCCCAGCTCGGGCCACCTTGGGCCCCCTCAGCAAAAGGTACAGCGGCGGGCCCTGTAGGCCCCACAAGGCATGGGGGGGGGGCTATGGCTCCAAGTCGGCGGCCAGGCCTGGCCCTGCATGCTGAGAAGGCTGCTGTGGGCTCTCACCCCGGTTGTGCACCGGTGGTGCAGGAGCCTCGGCGAGGGAGATCGGTCGCATCGGTGGCTAGTCCCTTGCCATACACGGCTAGCCACCTCCAATCCAGCCCAGAGGTGAGGGGGCGTGTGGGAGTGGAAGACAACGGCAGACGTGAGGCACCCAGAAAAGCGTCGGTGAAATCCGTGCACGGGTCCAGAGTGCGCTGAGTGAGCGTTGCCAGCTCTGGGCCCTCGGCCGCCAGGCCCGAGTCGCCTGGTGGGGCCATCATCTGAAGGGGACTTCTGGCCCAGAGTTTTCGTTCGGAGGGGGAGTTCGTGCCCAGGACGGAGTTCGCTGCGAGGGAGACAAGTGCTTCGGCTGGTGGGATTTGCTTCCAGGCAGCCCGGTAAGTTGTTTTCATCAATTTCTACTTTGTTACAAAATGCTGGTGTGTTGGTAGAGGGACAGGGGGGGTCCCCGTAGTCGTTTGGTAGTGCCCGCAGTGGCGGGGGGGGGGGGGGTAGTGAGGCAAGGCCTAGTGCCAGGGAAAAAAAAAAAAGGTGGGAGGGGATGCAGGTGTGGATCAGTTGTTTGTAGGGTTGGCATGTAGGTGGAGGGACCGAGGACTTTGGCCTTGGGATGCAGCTAATGTCGGCCCCACGTACGCACGCAACGTTTTTTCAGGGGGGGCAGTGTAACCTTTTCCCCGGGACAGTCGGCCGGACAGAAAAAGGGGGTCTGCTGGCAGTGTACTGAGGGTAACTGCAAGTTTGGGGGGTGCTGCCGGTTCAAGCACGAGGTCTCCAGCTGCGGTGGTAACCATCCCTCTTTCCTGGGTTTTTGTGAGCAAGGCAAGGTATGTCCTGGAGATTTTACGAGTAAGAGGGAGGACTACGGTGATGGTGTAGAGGATGCGACTGTTTCTCGGTAGCACCCCAACAGGGCGGCTGCCCGGTCGTTGGAGGGGGGGGGGTTTCAGAGGGTTTTAGCATTCCTTGCAAGCTGGGGGTGGCCCCCCCCCCATGCCTAACAATTGGTGCTCCGCGCTACGTCACCCTGCGGTGGTTTCGGATACACTGCGGTAGGAAGTAGCTCTGGGCCGAATAGGGTGCCCATTCTCTCCGCCCCCCCCCCCTTCATATGAGTTGGTTGTTTTTCCCCTTTGGGGTGGGGCCAAACAAGGAGCCGAATAAGGCCGAACGAGGCTATTAGCGCGGGGTATTGTACGGTATGTTACGCCTCAGTTGATGGGGCGGTTGATTGGGTCAGGGGTATGGTCGAGGGGCGGTGATGGCCGAGCCTTACATCGAGTCTGCCTTTCGGCTTCTCCCAGTACACCCGGATAGTTTCCGGCTATTGGTCTGTCACTGGGAGGGGGAGCTCAAGAGGGACAAGTGAGTACCGGCGGGTTGCTCGGTTCATGTGCCTTGTGGGTACAGTTTAGTTTGTTTCTAGAATGGGTGGGTCGGTAGGTGGCTGGAGTGAACTCCTTGGTCCACTATCGGGTCGACTTCCTCAGCGATTGCCCGGCTGGGTCGCGTATCTGCGCAGTGTTTTGGCCACTCTGGAACGCATTGCGGAGCGATGTGGGGTGCCGCTGGCATCCGAGAAAAGGTAGGGGCCGAAGTCGGTCATGCAATTTTTTGGCATAGTAATTGGCTCGGAGGCAATGGAGTGCAGATTACCATGGGACACACTGGAAAGCGTCACGGCAAAAAATTGCCGAGATATTGGGTTCACAGAAAGTACAAATCTGAGCGCGGCAGTCGCTCCTGGGAAAACTTATTTTCGTGTGTCTTATTCTTCCTATGGGGCAAGTCGTTTGTGCGCGCCGCTCGGCAAGCACGGCGGGGGGTTAAGTCACCCAAACACTTTGTGGGTTGGTGAAGGAAGACCTGTCGGTTTGTCACTCCGTTTTGGAGTCCTCTAACAGTACGGCTCTGTGGATGTTCGGTCCGGTCAGCAATGTTGACATGGAACTGTTCACAGATGCGGCCGGGGGTTCGGGCTTTGGTGCATTCTTGCAGGGACAGTGTAGGGTGGGTCCTTTGCCCCAGTCCTGGTGCCAGGAGGGTTCACTAAGAACTTGGTTCGGCTGGAACTGTTTTCCGGTAGTGCTGGCGGTGTAATTATGGGGGCCCTGCCATCCGGTCTGTTTACATGGTGATAATCTGGTACAGGTGTTCAACAGGGTGATGGCTCCTCTCCCCCGGTTATTCGTCTCTTGCGGCACCTGGAGCTGCGCTGTTTCCAGGGGTATACCGGGAGTGGACAAGGTTGTGGCGGACGCCTTGTCCCGGTTTGCAGTGGGGACAGGTTCTGGGTTTGGTGCGTTAGGCAGAGTAGCAAGTGGTCCCCTGTCCAGCGTGTGAGTGGAGGATTCAGTTTGAATCATCTCACAGAAGGTCGGTAAGGTGAGGAAACATGGGCGGCCTAAGAGAAGGTCTGGTTGGTATGGCAGATGCTGGTTCGGGGGGCGGAGATGCAGCTGGCGGGTCCAGAGGTATGGGTCCTGATTCGATATTGTTTGTCCAGGAACATAGAGTCTGGGATGTCACAGTTGGTACTCGATAAGAAAAGTTGTTCAGTCTGGTATTCTCGTTTGAGTGGCTATGGTGCCTGGAATTTTACTATGGTTTTTGGGTGCGACAAGCGCTCAAGGGATACAGCCAGCAGGTACGACTCGGCACCCAGTATCGTTACATCTTAAGAGGTGTTATGGGGAATGTGGGGACATTGTGTTTATCCCGGTATGGGGTTGTGTCGTTTCGGCACAGTGTTTTGGTCTGGCAAATATCTTTGGAGCATTTGGGGTGGGCGAGTTAGTTAGCCCCTCCAAGAAACAGTTCAAGGTGGCTGCTGAAGTGTGGGGGGCTCATGAAGGGGCCACACTGCTTCTAAGCAGATCCAAAACAGATCAGAGGGGGTGAGGTAAGTCAGTGCAGGTGGTCACTGTTGTGGGTTTAGACCTTTGCCCAGTCGGGCTGGTGGGGAATTCCGGCAGGTACGCCCGAAGGTGGGCGGTTCAGTTGGTTACATAAGTAGGGGGCTCCAGGGTCACGGTATCAGTTCGTGGCAGGGTTTGGGCCTAGTGGAGAAAGAATTTCCCTGGCGTTCCCTTAGGATTGGGGCAGCGACAGAGGCTGCACGTGATCGTCTTGATGAGGAAACAGTCAAGGGGATAGGCAGGTGGGAGTCGAAGAGGTTTCGACTAGATGCAGGCCACAATGGTTGGTGGGCCTGGCGTAGGGGTAATTTGGTGGTTGCATCAATGGTTGTATAGGTTGCTTACTGTCTTTCAGGATTGGTATGGATTATGGGCCACTCCTTCGGAGATTGGGGGGGCTTGGAGAGTGTATGTGCGACCGGTGGGTCGACATCTGGGGGTCCTGAGACTGCAGGCTTGTGTACATTGGTTGCGTTTCCCAGGAATGATGTGGAAGTAGAGTGGTATCGGAAGTGCACAGGTTTGCACGTTGGGACCGACCACTGGAGGTACTGGTTCTCCATGTAGGAGAAATGATTTAGGGGGTGAGGTCAATGCTGGGGTCGTGAGGTTCCCGGATACGATAGTGGTATGATCGGTCATGGTGGCTAGGACATCATAGAGGATGGCCAGACAGCGGAGGGGGTGAAAAAGAGCTTGGTGGAAGATGGACAGAGAGGTGGTGGGGGTACTGCGGTCAGTGGTCGTCTCTGAGCCAGCCTGTCGGCTTGAGGCCTATGACCAGGGGTTAGATAACGCAGTGCCAACCAAATGTGGTTTGTAAGTAGAAACGGGGTCCTGGCCGTCAGGCATCTGGGAGTTGGAGGTGTCTACATGAAGATACCTTAGGAGTGATGGAGTTTACTGCACAGATGTTGGTATCGATATGGTGGGGGTTGGGCCCGTAGGATGGGGTACATCAAGCATTGAGGGTGTGGAGGTGCGCCCAAAGGCAAGGGGTTACCTTTGGGTGCTGGTGGCGGGTGTTTGGACTTTGCAGGAGAAGAAATTACCCCAAATATGGATGCCATTACCCAGAGGTGGTATGGGTTCTGAAGGGTGTGGTTTCCAGTCTACCAAGGTGTAGCTGGAATGTTGGTTAATGGGGGCACTGCGGTCAGTGGTCGTCTCTGAGCCAGCTTGTCGGCTTGAGGCCTATGACCAGAGGTGAGGTACCGCAGTGCCAATAAAATGTTATAATGTTAAAAGGTTTTACAAGTCAGTGTTAGTGGTGCCTGCAAAGTCCAGCACTAGTATGAGAAGAACTGTTTTTCTCAGGAATTATATGGTTTATATATGTTATTTATTATTGGATGTTATCTAAAATAAAGGAGGCTGCTACGGCCAGTTTTACTCCAAGTTACAGTGGTGGTCTCATTATTATTAAAGGTTTAAGGGGGAGTATAAACAGTGTGTCCTAGCAGTAAAGGTTATATCTGGTATACCATAGTCATGCCTTTATAATGCTCTCTGGCTGGCTGGCTGGCTGGCTGGCTCTCAGATGTACCCAGGAAGCAGCTAGAAATTAGTTGTGGGGACATTTTACAGCAGCAGCTGCGGGGGAAGGAGCAGGAAGTCAGACAGGACTAGACCACGGCGTCGAAAGGGTGGGGGGTTTTGGCTGAAAAAAAACCCCAGCAAAGGCTCTCACTGCCTTCGGGATGGTGTCACCTCTGGCGGGTGACACCCAATCTGGGTGCGGAGCGCACCCCCATAGCACTTCTACTGACATCCCCCCTGTTTTGAGAAAAACGTCTCCCCCACTCCCTCTTGGTATGCCCCTGCTAGGAATGCGTCTTACGTCCTGTCCTTTCTGTGAAGGAGAGAGGGATTCTTCTGACACGGCGGCGACGGGGGAGGGAGCAGTGGCTGGTCAGTATTCACACTATAAGACGCAGGGACATTTCACCCCATTTTTTCTGGGAGGAAAACTGCGTCTTATAGTGCAAAAAATACGGTACGTTTTTGAAAACGTATTTTTTCATCACAAAAAGTGATCGTGTGTACGCGGCATTAGAAGACATTTTGTCAATTTTAGAATTTCTTTAAAATGACACAAACAAAAGTCTCATGCCGCGTACACCACGTTCGATGTGAAAAATTACTTTTTTTTTTTTTATGTCATTAAAAACGATCGTAGGAGCTCCAGAGCATTTTTCAGGATGTGAAAAATGGGCATTAAAAATTTAAAACATGACGTTTTTCACTTCGTAAAAAATGGTAGTTTGTAGGCTTTAACGACGTGAAAAAAATGCGCATTCTCAGAAGCAAGTTATGAGACGGCAGCGCTTGTTCTGGTAAAACTAGCGTTCGTAATGGAGATAGCACATTCGTCACGCTGTAACAGACTGAAAAGCACGGAGGCTAAAAAGCGTGAATCGTCTCTCACCAAACTTTTACCAACACAAAATCAGCAAAAGCAGCCCCAAGGGTGGCGCCATCCAAATGGAACTTCCCCTTTATAGTGCCGTTGTACGTGTTGTATGTCACCGCGCTTTGCTCGAGCATTTTTTTTTTTACGATCGTGTGTAGGCAAGGCAGGCCGACAAGAAAAATGGTCATGTGTACACGGCATTACAATTAGCACTCTTAAAGTGCAAGTGGCTGCCCTGGGAGTATACCTAGAAAGACCAATTTCTTCCGTTCCTTTGGTTACACCAGGGATCCTCAAACTACGGCCCTCCACCTGTTGCGGAACTACACATCCCATGAGGCATTGTAAAACTCTGACATTCACAGACATGACTAGGCATGATGGGAATTGTAGTTCCTGAACAACTGGAGGGCCATAGTTTGAAGACCCATGGGTTACACGATTCTTCAAGTCACTTACTAGGTCCAGACCAGCTCCTACTAAACTTTTTTCTAAATGGGACCTGTCAGTAGTTTTGCAAGCCTTCACAAAAGATCCCTTTGAACAATTGAAGACAAAGAATTCAACTCTTAAAACTGTATTCTTAGTTGCAGTTACGACCACAAGAAGAATCAGTGAACTACACGCTCTATCAGTAAAGGAACCTTTTTTGTTAATTTACCCAGACAGGATTGTACTCAAGTACAAAAGTAGCGTCAGCTCATAACGGGTCACAGGAAATCATCCTGCCAACTTTTTGTTCAAATCCTTCTGGAAAAAAGGAGAATATATTCCATAACTTAGATGTAAGAAGAATTTGATTACATTACTTGGAAGTAACAAGGAACTTTAGGTCTTTGGACTCTTTATTTGTTATTTTTTTCTGGCAACAGAAAGGGCTCCCAAGCATCAAAGGGGTCAATTGCTAGATGGCTAAAATCGTCTATTTCAGAAGCTTATTCCCAGATGGGTTTGTCTCCCCCGCCAGGAATACGAGCACACTCTACTAGAGCTCTGGCCACTACATGGGCGGAAAAGGCTGGTGCCACTCCAGATCAAATTTGTAAGGCGGCTGCGTGGTCAAGTTATCCAATGTTGGTCCATCATTACAGACCGGCTCCTTTGTCAGTCTGTAATCAGGCATTTTGCAAAAGGTCCTGCAGGCTGTTGTAACGCCCTAGTTGGTAAGTCTTAGGGAAAATTCAAGTTAGACTTACCGGTAACTTGTTTTCCATGAGTCTTTCCATGAGTCTTTCAGGACAGAAAATACCCACCCTTTTCTTGCTAATATATACATATATGCTGTGGCCAACCATATTCTAATGTGTTCCAGCTTGGGCCGGACATACTCTGCTAAAATGTGGTGGAGTTTGTGTTTCCTCTTTCCTAGTGGGTGGAGCCACTCTCTCAGGTGCTGTCCTGAAAGACTCCTGGAAAATAAGTTACCGGTAAGTCTAATTCGAATTTTCAATGCCAGAGCAAGAAGAAGCCAAAATTACCCCTCTTCTCTCAAATGCTCACGTGAGTCTTTTTTCTTCTGTACATTGCTTCAGGGAGGGGAGAACCATCTTTTGTAGCAGCCTGGATAGTCACAGCTCCTTGGTTTAGTGCAGGCAGTGAAGGAAACAGAGGAAAACATTCCCTACATACTGCATTTTCTGCATATTTACACACCAGGAAGCTGTTACAAAATGCTCAGGGACAGTGTCAGAAGGGAACACAGACACCAAGTATTCCTTTCTCCCAAAATAAATGGCCTTCTGTCACTGAATGTGGATGAAGGCACAGAAAAAGAGAATTAGGGCAGCAGGAAGCAGGCAGCCATGTGGACATCAAGCTTGCCTCATTAGCCAATGCCTTGTCCGTAGTTCAGGTGGAGTGATAGGAATAGCACTTTCTCTCATTCTGGATAGCGGGATTCACAACAGCCTGAAGAGCTGCAAGAAGTTAAGGTCAGTGGTAAGTCTAATTCGAATTTTCAATGCCAGAGCAAGAAGAAGCCAAAATTACCCCTCTTCTCTCAAATGCTCACGTGAGTCTTTTTTCTTCTGTACATTGCTTCAGGGAGGGGAGAACCATCTTTTGTAGCAGCCTGGACAGTCACAGCTCCTTGGTTTAGTGCAGGCAGTGAAGGAAACAGAGGAAAACATTCCCTACATACTGCATTTTCTGCATATTTACACACCAGGAAGCTGTTACAAAATGCTCAGGGACAGTGTCAGAAGGGAACACAGACACCAAGTATTCCTTTCTCCCAAAATAAATGGCCTTCTGTCACTGAATGTGGATGAAGGCACAGAAAAAGAGAATTAGGGCAGCAGGAAGCAGGCAGCCATGTGGACATCAAGCTTGCCTCATTAGCCAATGCCTTGTCCGTAGTTCAGGTGGAGTGATAGGAATAGCACTTTCTCTCATTCTGGATAGCGGGATTCACAACAGCCTGAAGAGCTGCAAGAAGTTAAGGTCAGTGGGCATATTAGGGCACAGTAAAAGCTATGTGGGTACAATAGCATCTATATAGGCACAATAGCACAAAGATGCACAATATAATGGCATGTGTACACCTTTGGTTGCTGCCTCTGCAGCCAAAGGGGGTAGGGATTGGGGAAGGTAAAAGCGTGACTCCACCACAGGGTTTTACCAACCCCGATTTCACGTATAAAGAAGTCCTAAGACCCCTTTCACAGTAAGGTGTTTTTCAGTCGCTTTTGGGTTAAAAAATAGCGCCTGTAAAGAGCCTGAAAAACTCTGCCTCTGCAGTCCCAGCGTGAAAGTCTGAGTGTTTTCACACTGGATCTGTGCACTGGTAGGATGTTAAAAAAAGTTGCGCAAGCATCATCTTTGGGTCGGAGGAGTGGTGTATACACTACTCCTCCACTGCTCCTGCCGATTGAAATGCATGGGCACCGCTGCCAAATCACTTCAGTAGCAGCGCTACATGGGAACATTTAACCCAGCTAGCCGGGGTTAAAACCCTCCCTGTTTGCCGACGAATAGCCCCCGGTGAAGCAGCCTAAGGGTACCACTGCCAAATGCAGCCAAGGTGTTTTTCAAGTAGAACAGGCACCGCTGTTCCTCTAAAAAGATCCAAGCATGTTTGACAGGCTGATTTATAGCTGTCATGCAATTGCAGTTCGGTAGTACAACCATTGTATATTTAAAGCAGGCATTGAAGAACTAACATATCGCCTCCTCACCACCTGCCAAACCGTTCTGAAAAGCAAAATGCATGTGAATCAGTTTTTAAAGGAGCCTGCTCCTAGTTTCTGTGCAATTCAATGTCGTGTGATTTTGTAGCCCATTCATTTAAATGGCTGCAAATCACATTAGACTGCACAACAAATAGTGCATGCACTACTTTTCTAAAATGCACTGTGCCAAATCACATGATCCTGCACTACCTTACCTTAACCTCTGGTGAGTTCTCATCCAGTGGGTGATGGTGCACAAAAGTAGCGGGCTAATAGGTTGCAGAGGATTCACTCTGCTTGCAGACAATTCTAATGAACTTTGTTGATGTAAAATTCTAATAGGGGTCACTTGTGTTGCACATTGCACTTTATATGTATGCATATATTACACTTTTTATAGTTTTATCACATATTTAATTTATATATTTATTGATACTTTTTTATGTTTTTACTGATTTCTTTGAATTATTGTGGCGTACATTGTGGTGATAATTACCTTTAGCACATTTTGTAGTTTTTTTTGGGCACGGGACAACGTGCCTGACTGCATGGCCTGTTTTCAATGCATGTGTGTGGTGACACCGGCGCAACTAAGTATTTATGTGAAATCTATAATTATTCCAATCTGCTGCTGTTATTATAAACACCTGTGCCAAGTGAAAAAGTTTTAAGAATAAATTGTGTATATGTGACATATACTACCGCGCTGATTGCATAAACCCAACTTTCAAAAATATATATAACAAATTAACAAAACATCCATAAAACACCAGTGCTAACTCAAAAAAAATAAAATAATATATAATCTTTTAACAGTCCTATTAGTGCGTGCTGTTGCACCTATGTAAACACCAGTGCCTCAGTCCTTTAAATTTCCAATCCCAAAGTGTCAGAAAAACGTGCTCTGTGTTGTGGTAAAGATGATCCCCGTGACTGTACACCCTTGTAGTGTCACCACCACCTCTATTAAAAAATGCGCTCACCAGATCACAGAAAGGAAACAGCATATAATATCCTTAGCCAGCGGTTCCACACGATCTTCAATCATAGGTATCAGACCCAAATAGCTCTTTGCGTTCACCTCTTTTGGCTCCCCCAAAAGAAAAAAGCCTCTTATGGTGTAATAAAGTTTTGACCAGTTTAATTAAACCAAGAAAGCTTTAAAATATCACACTCACATGCTCCAATGCCCGGCCGGCATTAGCTTGTCCAGCGTTACTGTTTGTGCAGCGTGCGTTCCACCCCTCGTTCGTGTTGCGGTTCAACGGGCGGAAGCTACGGCGTTAGACAGTGGAGGAGGCTGGTGACACGATTCCGTATCTGTGAGAGATACTGCCCATATGCCTCTACATGTTTCGCATGCACGCATGCGTCATTAGGAAGCTATGGGCACGCCTCCCTTAGTTGTTATTTATATTCAATTCAGTTATTTGTGGCCGGTAGTTCTATCACTAAACGGGAAGTACCTGTAACCCCATCTTTGATGCTGGTATGCTTGTTCTCTTTGCCAGACAGTAACCCTGGACGAGCTTCACAATTCATTACAATGGGGCTGATTTAAACTGCGCTGCGCCGGTACATGCCTTAATTAGTGCGCTGGATGAAGCCTTAATTAGGCGCATGAACCGGCGTAGCACAGCAGCGCAATGCAATTGATAAGTAAAGCCGCCGCCGAACTCCCTGTATAAGTCTATGGGGGAAATTTTAAGTGTTAATTTTAAAGGCTAATCTGCAAGTTTTGTCCTAAAAAGTGTTTGGGGACCTCAGTCCTGCCCTGGGGACATGTATCAATGTTTTTTTTATTTTTTAAAACGGCCGTTTTTTCGGGAGCAGTGATTTTAATAATGCTAAAAGTGCAACAATAAAAGTGTAATATTCCTTTAAATTTCGTACTATGGGGGGCTCTAATGTCAGCATGTGAAAAAGCGCACTTTTCCCGTGGTTAGAAATGTCTCTGCACAAAATGACATTCTACAAAGAAAAAAAGCCGTTTAAAACTGACTCGCGGCAATAATGAATTGTCGGCTCCCGGCAATTGCAGCAGAATTCATTCATAAAAAACACGAAAAAAAAAAGCGTGGGGGTCCCCCCAAATTCAATAACCAGACCCTTTAGGTCTGGTATGGATATTAAGGGGAACCCCGCCGTCAATTTAAAAAAAAAATGACGTGGGGTTCCTCCCAAATATCCATAACCAGACCCTTCAGCTCTGGTGTGGAATTTAAGGGGAACTCCACCCCAAATTTAAAAAAAAATGGCGTGGAGTCCCCCCTAAAATCCACACCAGACCCCTTATCCGAGCACGTTGACCTGGCCGGCCGCAGAAAAGAGGGGGGGACAGAGCGCGGCCCCCCCCTCTCCTGAACCACAGCAGGCCACATGCCCTCAACATTGGGAGGGTGCTTTGGGGTGCCAAGTGTAAAAAATGACAAGAGCCGGTTTTTGACAACTCCTTTATTATCTTCTTTCTTCTTCTTTTCTTCTTTCCTTCGGGTTTTTTCTTCCTTCTTCTTCTTCCTCTGCTTCTGTCTTGGGTAGTGCCGCATCTTGACCGGCGTCTTGTTCCATCTTCCTCTCCTTCCGCTGTCCTTCTCGTCTGCATCTTCTTCTGGTTCTTCTTCGCCGGAGGCGCCGCTTCCAATTGAAATCCCCGCTGTATGCCGGACCACGCCCCCTCTGACACCACGGGCAAGCTCTTAGGAAAGTCCCCGTGTGGTGCCTGTGCATCAGAGGGGGGCGTGGTCACATGTCAGATGGCGGGCAATTCAATTGGAAGCTTGTGCGCGGCTTCTTCTTTGCTGGAGTCGCCGCTTCCAATTGAATTGCCCGCCATCTGACATTTGACCACGCCCCCCTCTGACGCACAGGCACCACACGGGGACTTTCCTAAGAGCTTGCCCGTGGCGTCAGAAGGGGGCGTGGTCCGGCATACAGCGGAGATTTCAATTGGAAGCGGCGCCTCCGGCGAAGAAGAACAAGAAGAAAATGCGGACGAGAAGGACAGCAGAAGGAGAAGAAGATGGAAGAACACGCCGGTCAAGATGCGGCACTACAAGACCCAAGACAGAAGCAGAGGAAGAAGAAGGTAGAAGAAACCCGAAGGAAAGAAGAAAAGAAGAAGAAAGAAGATAATAAAGGAGTTGTCAAAAACCGGCTCTTGTCGTTTTTAACTCTTGACACTTTTTTTTGGGTGAAATGGTAGAGGTACAATGTACCCCATTACCATTTCACACAGGGGGGGGGCGGGATCTGGGGGGCCCCTTTGTTAAAGGGGTCTTCCAGATTTTGATAAGCCTCCTGCCCGCAGACCCCCACAACCACCGGCAAGGGTTGTGGGGAAGAGACCCTTATCCTCATCAACATGGGGACAAGGTGTTTTGGGGGGCACCCCAAAGCACCCTCCCAATGTTGAGGGCATGTGGCCTGGTGCGGTTCAGGAGAGGAAGGGGGCCGCGCTCTGTCCCCCCTCTTTTCTGCGGCCGGCCAGGTCAACGTGCTCGGATAAGGGGTCTGGTGTGGATTTTAGGGGGGACTCCACGTCATTTTTTTTAGAAAATTGACGGCGGGGTTCCCCTTAATATCCATAGCAGACCTAAAAGGCCTTCTAATGGAATTTGGGGGGACCCCCACGTCATTTTAAATATTCCTTTAAATTTCGTACCATGGGGGGTGTAATGTCAGCATGTGAAAAAGCGCACTTTTCCTGTGGTTAGAAATGTCTCTGCACAAAATGACATTCTGAAGAAAAAAATTTGTTTAAAACTGACTCGCGGCTATAATGAATTGTCGGCTCCGGACAATTGTGAGATTCATTCATAAAACCAAAAAAAAATAAAAAAGCGTGGGGGTCCTCCCAAATTCAATAACCAGGCCCTTTAGGTCTAGTATGGATATTAAGGGGAACCCCGCCGTAAATTTTATTAAAAAAATGACGCGGGGTTCCCCCCAAATATCCATAACCAGACCCTTCAGGTCTGGTGTGGAATTTAAGGGGAACTCCACCCCAAATGTAAAAAAAAATGGCGTGGAGTCCCCCCTAAATCCACACCAGACCCCTTATCCGAGCACGTTGACCTGGCCGGCCGCAGAAAAGAGAGGGGGACAGAGCGAGGCCCCCTCCCTCTCCTGAACCGCACCAGGCCACATGCCCTCAACATTGGGAGGGTGCTTTGGGGTGCCCCCCAAAACACCTTGTCCCCATGTTGATGAGGACAAGGGTCTGTTCCCCACAACCCTTGCCCAGTGGTTGTGGGGGTCTGCGGGCAGGAGGCTTATCGAAATCTGGAAGACCCCTTTAACAAAGGGGCCCCCCAGATCCCGCCCCCCCCCCTGTGTGAAATGGTAATGGGGTACATTGTACCTCTACCATTTCCCCCCCAAAAAAAGTGTCAAGGGTAAAAAAAGACAAGAGCCGGTTTTTGACAACTCCTTTATTATCTTCTTTCTTCTTCTTTTCTTCTTTCCTTCGGGTTTCTTCCTCCATCTTCTTCTTCTTCCTCTGCTTCTTTCTTGGGTCTTGTAGTGCTACATCTTGACCGGCGTCTTGTTCCATCTTACTCTCCTTCCGCTGTCCTTCTCGTCCGCATCTTATTTTGGTTCTTCTTCGCCGG
The DNA here is from genome assembly GCA_029574335.1 of Rana kukunoris. Lineage (NCBI taxonomy): Eukaryota > Metazoa > Chordata > Amphibia > Anura > Ranidae > Rana > Rana kukunoris. The sequence continues at coordinate 75,533 of JAJQKJ010001827.1, read as the reverse complement.
AGGCGCCGCTTCCAATTGAATTGCCCGCTGTGTGCCGGACCACGCCCCCCTCTGAAGCCACGGGCAAACTCTTAGGAAAGTCCCTGTGTAGTGCATGTGCATCAGAGGGGGGCGTGGTCACATGAGCGTCAGAAGGCGGGCAATTCAATTGGAAGCGGTGCCTCCGGCAAAGAAGCCGCGCACAAGCTTCCAATTGAATTGCCCGCCCTCTGACATGTGACCACGCCCCCCTCTGACGCACATGCACCACATGGGGACTTTCCTAAGAGCTTGCCCGTGGCGTCAGAGGGGTAGTGGTCCGGCATACAGCGGGGATTTCAATTGGAAGCGGCGCCTCCGGCGAAGAAGAACCAGAAAAAGATGCGGACGAGAAGGACAGCGGAAGGAGAGGAAGATGGATTAAGACGCCGGTCAAGATGCGGCACTACCCAAGACAGAAGCAGAGGAAGAAGAAGGAAGAAGAAAACCGAAGGAAATAAGAAAAGAAGAAGATAATAAAGGAGTTGGCAAAAACCGACTCTTGTCATTTTTTTACACTTGACACTTTTTTTTGGTGAAATGGTAGAGGTACAATGTACCCCATTACCATTTCACACAGGGGGGGGCTGGGATCTGGGGGGCCCCTTTGTTAAAGGGGTCTTCCAGATTTTGATAAGCCTCCTGCCCGCAGACCCCCACAACCACCGGGCAAGGGTTGTGGGGAAGAGACCCTTGTCCTCATCAACATGGGGACAAGGTGTTTTGGGGGGCACCCCAAAGCACCCTCCCAATGTTGAGGGCATGTGGCCTGGTGTGGTTCAGGAGAGGGGGGGGCCGCACTCTGTCCCCCCCTCTTTTCTGTGGCCGGCCAGGTCAACGTGCTCGGAGAAGGGGTCTGGTGTGGATTTTAGGGGGGACTCCACGCCATTTTTTTAAAAAAAAAATGGGGTGGAGTTCCCCTTAAATTCCACACCAGACCTGAAGGGTCTGGTTATGGATATTTGGGGGGAACCCCCACGTCATTTTTTTTTAAATTGACGTCGGGGTTCCCCTTAATATCCATACCAGACCTAAAGGGTCTGGTTATTGAATTTGGGGGGACCACCAAGTTTTTTTTTTGGTGTTTTTTATGAATGAATTCTCCTGCAATTGCCGGGAGCCGACAATTCAATATTGCCGCGAGTCAGTTTTAAACGGCTTTTTTCCTTCAGAATGTCACTTTTCACATGCTGACATTACACCCAGGGCTGCCATCAGGGGGGTACAGGCAGTACATCTGTAAGGGGCCCAGGGGTCCGGAGGTGCCCAGATGCCTGGAGGCCCCCAGGGCCCCAGATGGTAACCCCCCCCTCTTTTTTTTATATATATTTTTTAATAATTTATTTTATTTTTTATTAAAGGGCCAATTTTTTGTATTTTTTTTTTTTAGCAGTCCGGTGGCAACTCCCCATTTTTTCATTGTTTTTTTTTTTAAGATATTTTTTAATATTTTTCTTTATTTTTATTTTTTATTAAAGGGCCAATGACAACCCCCCTTTTTTAAAAAATAAATAAAAAAAAATGATATATTTTTCTATTTTTAAATATTTTTTTACATATATATATATATATATATATATATATATATATATATATATATATATATATATATATATATATATATATATATATATATATATAATATTAAATTATTATTATTATAATATTAATATTATTAAATTATAAAAATGTTTTAAACGTTTTCTATTTTCTTAAATTTTTTTTAAGTATAGATATATTTAAAAGGCTCAGAGGTCCCCAGGTTATTTTTTTTTTTTAATTTTATTTTTTATTTATTTTAAAGTGTATTTTGTGCGTGAACTCAAGAGGGACCCCAACGGGGCAGAGGGACTCCCCCTATGAGGGAGTGAGGGGGTCTAGCCCACTTAGCCAGCCCCGTAGGTCCTTCGCCTCTCTTTATTTTAGGAGACCTCATGGCCAAAGTGCGTGTCTGTTAAACCAATTTCGTGTGCGTGCAAGTGTGGTGTTTTTTTTTGGGGGGGGTGGGCATACTTAGCACAGGCGTACCTTGCATAGCACACCCACCGGGAGCCGGGCTGAGACCACCAAACTCAATTCACATGTAGCCGAGACCGGGATCCGAACCCTTGGCTGCAGAGGTGAATGGCTTGTCAGCGCAGTGCCAATCACGTTGAGCCACCACAGCTCCCACCCCATGTTATTTTTGTTTAGATATTTTTTTAGTTATTTTTTTATTAAAGGGCCCAGAGGTCCCCAGGCAACCCCCTTGTTTTTTTATTTATATATATATATATATATATATATATATATATATATATATATATATATATATATATATATTTATATATATATATATATATATATATATTTTTTTTTTTCATTAAAGGGCCCAGAGGTTTATTTTTATTAAAGGGCCCAGAGGTCCCCAGGGCGGGCTACCACCCTTTTTTTAATATTTATTTTTCTATATTTAATTTTTTGTAAAGGAACCCCCCGCTTATCGAATTGCGGCAGAGGAGGTCTAGTGCTAAAATTATTGCTCTCACTCTAACGCACGCTATGATACCTCACATGTGGGGTTTGAAGGGTGTTTACATATGTGGGTGGGACTTGCATGCATGTTCGCTTCTGAGTGCGAGCTACTAGGGACAGGGGCATTTAAATTTAGATTTTTTTTTTGTTTTTGTTTTTTTCACTTAATATTTTTCTTTTTGCACTTGTTTGTCCATTTTTTTGTATTATTTTTCACTTTTCTTCCTATTACAAGGAATGTAAACCTCCCTTGTAATAGGACTAGTGTGTGACAGGTCCTCTTTATGGAGAGAGGCGGGGTCAATAAGACCTCACATCTGTCCTCCAGGCTGGAAAGCATGGAATTGGAAAAACAAAAAAACACTGAGCTCATGCTTTCAGCTGCCATCATGTTCGTTCAGCACAGTGGTGTAGTGTGTAGCACGTTCACCTAGCAGCAAAAGGGTTGCTGGTTCGAATCCCGCCCGTGACACCATCTGCCTGGAGTTTGCATGTTCTCCGTGTGCCTGCGTGGGCTTCCTCCCACAATCTAAAAACATGCTGTAAATTGGATCCTGTCTAAATAAGCCCTAATATGCAGTAGGATATTTAGGCACCCCCTAATAGAAAAATGACCCACCCTTCCTGTCAAGGCCACACCCTGTTTTTTTATGACCTGCCCAGGAATTTTCAGGGGACACACACAAGTTCTGTAGGGGGGGCACAGGAGTCCCTTAATTTGCCTAGTTTTTCTATCACTTCCTGTTTGGCTATGGGGCAGGAAGTGAGGGCCAATCTCCCCAAACGGACAGGGATAATACAAAATAAACTGACAGGGCTTATAACCCCCCCCCCCCAACTCTATCCAAAAAAAGAAGTGTTGATTATAGTTCCAAAAAAACTATAGTTCCAAAAAAAAAAAAAACACAAACCAAAAAAAACATAAAAAAAAATAGACCTAGGTTTAGTTCACACAGTAATTTGAATATGGTTCATGCTTTTGAAATAACAGGATAGACCCACAGGATTAAAGCATTAGTCATTAACGTCTTGAGAAACATTTTGCAAAATTATGCAGCAGACAAAACATCAAAGTGAACATCATTATATCAAACAATTGCCCCCCCCCCCCCCCCAAAAAAAAAACTTGCTCCAAAACATCTCTGTTTCGCCCGCCATTCCTTCCAGCCAGCAAGTCTGCCCCCTCTCAGGGCAGCTGACATGTGCTCTATCTACGCTTTTTATAACATGTGTGCTAATGAACCAATTGGAAACACATAAAGAAATGTCAGCCTCTAGTTTGTGTGCCCTTGTAACTGCTTACACCTGTTAAGGATGTCCTTAAATTACTAAGCCAAAAAACAAGCTTTCTGAGCATGCTCAGGAAGATGCATGTCATTTTCAGGCACAAAAACCCAGCTTAATTTTCTAAGTGTTCGAGCATGCCCAGTTCACTCGAGATGCATTACCAGAATCAAATCTGCAATGGCGGATGAAAGCATGAGAGCTGTTTTTTTATGTTTTTTCCCCCTGAACTGATGCTTTACAACCTGAAGGGGAGGTCTTATTGAATTTTTACGTAACAAACATAAATAATAATAATTAAAACGCCCCTGTCCCTAGTAGCTCGCAGTCAGAAGCGAACACGCAACATTTTTTTTTCAGGTTACCAGTTTAGATTTACAGATGAGGTCTAGTGCTTAAAGTATTTCTCTCGCTCTTACGCACGCTATGATACCTCACATGTGTAGTTTGAACGATGTTTACATATGTGGGCGGGCCTTAAATGTGTAAGTCCCGCCCACATATGCAAACACCGTTCAAACCCCACATGTGAGGTATCATAGCGTACGTTAGAGCGGGAGAAATACTTTTAGCACTAGACCTCCTCTGTAACTCTAAACTGGTAACCTGAAAAAAAAAAAGTGTTGCCTATGGGTATTTTCAAGTACTGAAGTGTGTGCAATATTAAAGCGTGACATGTTGGGTATCTATTTACTCGGTGTAACATCATCTTTTACATTATGGCCATAAATTGGGCTAACTTTAGTGTTTTCTTAATTTGTAACCACTTGAGCCCCAGACCATATTACTGGTCACTGACCGGGCCAGTTTTTGCGTTTCAGCACTGCGTCTTTTTAACTGAAAATTGCGCGGTTGTGCGATGTGGCTCCCAAACAAAATTGATTTGGGCAAAAGTTATAAATAGGGGTTCGTTTTATGGGTTTTTTCGGAATATATTTTTGTTTTACTAGTAATGGTGGCGATCAGTGATTTTTATGGCTACTGCGACATTATGGCGGACACATTTTTGGGAGCTTTGGCATATTTCTAGCGACCAATGGTATACAAATGCATTGCTTACTATAAAAATGTCACTGGCAGGGAAGGGGTTAACACTAGGGGCGAGGAAGGGGTTGATTATGTTACCTGGGTGTGTTCTAACTGTAAAGGGGATGGGACTGACTAGGGGAAATGACAGATCGCTGTTCATACATTGTATGGACAGACGAGCAGGCATTCTCCCCCCCCCGACAGGACTGGGATAAAGGGGAACTCCACACCAAATTAAAAAAAAAACGGCGTAGGGGTCCCCCTCCAGGTGCACAACAGGCTCTTAGATTTGGTCTGGAACATAAGGGGTTAAACCCACGCCAAAGAAACGGCGTGGGGTTCCCCCTCAGATCCAGACCAAACCCTTATCCCAGGCACGCAGTCTGGCCGGACAGGAATGGGGGTGGGGACGAGCGAGCAGCCCCCCCCTCCTGAGCCGTACCAGACCGCATGCCCTCGACATGGGGGAGTGTGTGCTTTGGGGGAGGGGGGCACTGCCCCCCCACCCCAAAGCACTCTTGTCCCCATGTCGATAGGGACAAGAGCCTCTTCCCGACAACTCTGGCCGTTGGTTGTCGGGGTATGTGAGCAGGGGGCTTATCAGAATCTGAAAGCCCCCTCTAATAAGGGGGCCCCCAAATTCTGGCCCCCCTCCCTATGTGAATGAGTATGGGGTACATCGTACCCCTACCCATTCACCGGGTGGAAAAGTGTAAAAATAAGACACCACACAGAATAAAATAATTTATTAGTCAGCTCCGGGGGTCTTCTGCCGGGTCCCCCCACCACCACCCCATTGGGCCCCGGGTTACGCCATTTTCTGCCGGGGGGGGCCACACCCACCGATGCTCTCTGCCATGTTCGGCCGGGCCCCCACCCCAAATTAAGCTCTTTTACATCGGGGGGGGGCGGCCGAAAATGGTGGAGAACAACGGGGGGCGTCACTCCTCCTCGGTCTTCTAGAGCCGTCTTCTGCAGGGGGCTCCTGCCTCCCGCGGGCTGATGGCTGTCTTCCGCCGGGGGGGTGCACCTACCCCCCCGGACTTCTAGCAGTTTTCTGCCGGGGGGGAGGCCACACCCACCGATGCTCTCTGCCATGTTCAGCCGGGCCCACACCCCAAATTAAGCTCTTTTACATCGGGGGGGCCGGCCGAAAATGGCGGAGAACAACGGGGGGCGTCACTCCTCCTCGGTCTTCTAGAGCCGTCTTCTGGGGGGGGCTCCTGCCTCCCGCGGGCTGATGGCTGTCTTCCGCCAGGGGGGAGACACCCACCGATGCTCTCCGCCATGTTCGGCCGGGCCCCACCCCAAATTAAGCTACTTTACATCCGGGGGGTGCGGCCGAAAAAGGCGGAGAACAACGAGGGCGTCGCTCCTCCTCGGTCTTCTAGAGCCGTCTTCTGGGGGGGGCTCCTGCCTCCCGTGGGCTGATGGCTGTCTTCCGCCGGGGGGGACAACACCCACCGATGCTCTCCGCCATGTTCGGCCGGGCCCCACCCCAAATTAAGCTCCTTTACATCCGGGGGGGGGGCGGCCGAAAAAGGCGGAGAACAACGTGTGGTTTATTTGTGTTTACACTTTTTCCACCAGGTGAATGGGTAGGGGTACGATGTACACATTTGGCACCTTTCAAGGGGTAAGAGGGAGCAGATACCTGTGTAATCCAGGTATTTGCTCCCATTTCTGGGTATAGGTCACGTATAGGTCACGTGGGGACCTACGCCATGTCCGGCGCCTACTTCTTACCACCCCCTCTGTCTTCTGGGAAACACACAGGTCCCACAAGACATCATATACAAAGAGGGAAAGGTGGCACATTACAAGCTCTAGATCAGGAAGAATCACTGACATTTGACCACACCCTTTTTAGACGCACCACCTTTTGGCCATGCCCACACATGCAAATTATGTGCCACGCCGTGTCAGCACCCTCTATTTTTCTTCCAGCACCTGCACAGTACCCCAAAAAAATTGGCCTGGAGCAGCCCCTGCCCCTGCCCCTAAACTCTGTATATATGGCACCCCTGAACCCTGCATTCTTTACACAGAGCACCCCTAAATCTTGCATTCTTTACATAGCACACCCCTAAACAATGAACTCTGTATGCAGCACACCCCTGAACCCTGCACTCTGTACATAGTGCCCCCCCGAACCCTGCATTCTTTACATAGCGCACCTCGTTCTAATTGTTGACTTTTCCCCAAACCCTGAGACCAAAACTCTTGAAATATTATTTAGACAATCTTGTACAGTACAGTACAGTAGTAGAAATGGGCTGGAATAGACTAATAGTGGTATAGGTGGGTATATACACTCACCGGCTACTTTATTACGTACACCTGTTCAATTGCTTGGTAACACAAATTTCTAATCAGCCAATCTCATGGCAGCAACTCAATACATCTAGATGTGGTGAAGGTGACTTTCTGAAGTTCAAACCGAGCATCAGAATGGGGAAGAAAGAAGATTTAAGTGACTTTGAACGTGGCATGGTTGTTGGTGTCAGACAGCTGGTCTGAGTATTTAAAATGTTTTATCTACTGGGATTTTCAGGCACAACCATCTCTATGATTTACAGAGAGGGGTTGTAAAAAGAGAAAATATCCAGTGAGCGGCAGTTGTGTGGACAGAGGATGTCAAAGGAGAATAGAAAGACTTTTGAGATAGGAAGGCAAAAGTAACTCAAATAACCACTTGTTACACCCAAGGTATGCAGAACACCATCTCTAAACTAACAACACATGAAACCTTAAAGGAGATGGCCTACAGCAGCAGAAGACCACACCAGGTGCCACTCATGTCAGCTAACAGGAATCTGAGGCTACAATTCGCACAGGCTCACCAACATTGGACAATAGAAGATTGGAAAAACATAGCTTGGTCTGATTTCATCTGCAATATTCAGATGGTAGGGTTTAGAACTTGATGTAAACAACATTAAAGCATGGTTCCATCCTGCCTTGTATCAATGGTTCAGGCTGTTGGTGGTGGGGTAATGGTGTGGGGGATATTTTCTTGGCACACTTTGGGCATCTTAGTACCAATGGAGCATTGTTTAAACGCCATGGCCTGAGAATTGTTGCTTACCATGTCCATCCCTTTATGACTACAGTGTACCCATCTTCTGATGGCTACTTCCAGCAGGATAATGCACGATTTCCCAAAGCTGGGAAGGATCCAGACATAGATAGCCAGCGTAAATTTCAGTGGGTAGAATTGGGGCATTAGTAGTAGGTAGTAGATTGGCTAAAGCACCTAAACCCAAGGTAAGTAAATTAACAAGTCCTAATTGCAGCCTCAGAACAACCAACAAGGAGATAGTACACGACAAAGCTACAAAGCTTGTTTACTAATGCCAGGAGTCTGACTGACAAGATGGGAAAACTAGAGCTGCTGTTGTATGAGGATTTAGATTTTGTGGAAATTTTCAGAGATTTGGTTTAACAGCTTCCATGATTGGCTGGCAACCATTCAAGAGTATTACCTATATTGCAGAGATAGAGAGGGTATAAAAGGGGGAGGGGTATGCCTGTGTAGCACTACCCCCGGAGGAGCTGCTGGTTGGTTTTGGGTGGCACGTTACCTAGTGGCTCTTCCGCCGTCCTAGGGGTGTATGGTGCATATAGAAGTAATGGAATGTCCACCACAGGTGTCTTTTTCTGTGCTCTTTGTTACCCAGCCGGGTAAAAATATTGAAACTTGTAATGAAGAGTAGAGGTGAAGTAAAAGAAGTAGCAGACTCAGGCGCAACAATAGGGAAACAGTCCTGTTACCAACAATGCTTTGTATTCTCTGCCACTCCAGACAGAATGGGTATAGCGTACCTGGACCAGCCCACTCTCACTGACCTGGCAGTCAGGGTATCGCTCGAACTTGAAGGAAAAGTCTCTGCCACAGACCCTCCTGAAATGGACTCAGGGAAAGACCTCTGCCACAGGCCCTCTCTGTGATTATAATTACGGAGATGATCCTCCTTGACAGAATTGCGTCTGGATCTCCTTCAGATAGTTTTTAGGTACTGACTGACAGGTGACCAGCCTCTCAGTGTCTGGCTACCTTGATCCCCGGTGGTTTGTCGAGACCCTAAATGCACCAACAAGAAACAATGCGTTACTAGACCTATGGATTACCAACCATACAGACCTGATCACGGATGTGGAAATAGGGAGCAGCTTAGGAAACAGCGATCACAGGTCAATTCGTTTCAGCATTAATCATACAAATAGGAAACACAAGGGTAATACAAAAAGATACTAAATTTCAAAAGAGCCAACTTCCCTAAACTGCGTGTCTTGCTAGATATTAATGGGGATAAAATCCTAGGAACAACGAACACAGAGGGAAAATGGGAGTGCTTTAAGAGCATATTGAATAAAAGTATTGGCCAGTGTATCCCAATGGGAAATACATTTAAAAGAGCTATTAAAAGTCCTGGGTGGCAAATAATAGCAAAGGAGAAGGCCTTTAAACAATACAAGGCTGAGAGGTCACAATCAGCATTCTAACTTTACAAAGAATGTAATAAGAAATGTAAGGACGGCCAACATAGAACATGAAAGGCCAGCCCAAAATAAACTCTCCCAGGCGTGGATGCTCTGGACGATGTTCATATACTCCGATGAAGGAGTGGCTTTGCTAGCCACTTGAGTCACAAACTATCACAATTTGTACGGCCGCTGCAGCCTCCGCATGTGGTCCAGAGTCCTCTAGATCCACCCCCTCCCCTTTCCCCCCTCATTCACCATTCAATTCTAACTTCTTCTTTTTCTTTCTTTCCTTCGTTACACCTACCGCTCCTCTTCTTCTGTATGTATATGTTTCTGTTCTCTAGCTCCAGAGATTTTTATTGGATATGTTGGTGTTCGGAACCTGGATGGTGGGACCAGGTCTGAAACCGCGCAAACACAGTGACATTTCATGCCCATCAGTGGTGGCCCCGATAACAGGTGTCCTCTACAGGTGCGGACTGTTAGCCGCCAACCTCAAATGCTGATATTACTGTTGTCATTTATATACTTGCGAGTGTCAGTTGCTGTACTTTATGATGCACGATATTTCCACTGTATGTTTTGTTTTTACCTTCTGTTCCTTATTCTTTTTAAAAAACAATAAAAATGTATATTTGAAAAAAAAAATAAGTACACAAAGGCACATAGCGAAGGAGAGTAAAAAAAAAAAAAAGTATATAAACTGTGAGGCCGTGTACACACGACCGAGGTTCTCGCTGAAAACCGTTGGGAAGCCCGTCAAGCAGAAATAGAGAGCACGCTCTCTATTTCCTCAACGGCCCACCTGGATGAATGGCTGGTTGCCATTCCCGACGGGCGGGTCGCCGATTTCGACGGCCGGCAGAGAGCCTTGACGGGCGGAACGATGTGTTCTGCCCGTCGAGGATCTCTGCCGTGTGTACGCGGCCTAAGAAAGGGAGGTCAGAACATATTGACCCCATAAACAATAATGAAGGTAAATTTGTTACAAAATATGGAGGGATGGCGAAGATTTTGAATTTATTCTTCTCCTCAGTCTTCGAGAGGGAAACGATGGGATTCAGTAACCAAGACTGCATTTTTTATCCTCATGACACAACACAGGAAGCACCCTCATGGCTAACAGAGGATAGAATTATAAATAGATTTCAAAAACTTAACATTATTAAGTCACTGGGACCAGATGACTTACACCCGAGGGTCCTTAACTGTTTGCAGACCAGCCTGCTGTTGTTACACGGTGGCAGGTTGGCTCTCCTGCATTAATCGCCATAGCTGTATGTCGGCTCACGCAGGCGCAGTTGCGGGAGCGCAAACGGCGGCTCATGCCCGCTGCTGGAGCATGCCTGCGGGTCGGGCGGACTCAATGTCCCCTAGTGTTAACCCCTTCCTTGCCGGTGTGATTTTTACATTGATAAGTGCATTTTTAGAGCTATGGGCGCCAAGTTTGCCTCTCCAACCTGTTCATGGCAGAATGGGAGGACAGACATGTTTTCAGTGAGTACAGGCCGGAGTTAAAAATGTATAGAAGATTTATTGATGACCTCCTATTTTTATGGGAGGGGTCAAGGGAATCAGTGGAGGCATTTGTGGAACATTTAAACCACAACAATAATAATATCATACTGGATCATGTTATCAGTGAACAGGAAGTCAATTTCTTGGATCTGACAATTATGAAGACTGAAGCCCCATACACACTATCAGTTTTCCTGACGGTTTTCTCATCAGGTCTACCAAAACCATGTAGTGCAAGGGCCTGCCTGATTGCATACAAATTGAAACTCTTGAGGTTTGACCTCATATTAGATGGTTTTGGTAAACCTGAAGAGAAAACCGTCAGGAAAACTGATAGTGTGTATGGGGCTTCAGAGTGTGATCAGTACAAAAGCTTATTTTAAACCCACTGATAGAAACAGTTATCTGGCAATTGGGAGTGGACATCATCCGGCTTGGATTAAAAACATTCCCAAGGGACAGATACTGAGAATTCGCCGGAACTGCACAACATCTACTGACTTTTTGACGCAGACCAATCTATTAGGGAAAAAATTCCTACAGAAAGCATATAAAGAGAAGACAATTAATAACATGATTGCCGAGGTAGCATTAATACCTGGTTAACAGTGTTTGAAAAAGAAGGAGGATGTAACTATTAATAACTCACATCAACTGGGTTTTATATCAGATTTTCACTATCAGTATAAGGAGATAGAAGGAATTTTTCACAAAACATTGGAATATTCTATGCAGGGACAGACATCTATGCGAAATTTTATCAGAAAGACCTAGATTTATTTATAGTAGGGCACCGAATTTTGGGGACCAGGTGATACAGAAAATTCTGGATCCACCTGAAAAACAGAGCCTCAGTAGAGACTGTAAGGGATTTTTGCTGCCGCAGGTGCATCTGCTTGCAGGACAGTAAAAGTTAACAACAGGGGTAAGAAAAGCTTTACAGGTATAGATGGTCGGGTCTTTGAAATTGAGCAATTTATTACTTGTAACTCATCCTTTGCTGTTTATTTATTGTGGTGCCCATGTGGGTTGTACTATGTAGGTAGAACCAAGCGTCTTTTAAGAATACGCATAGCTGAGCATTTGGCCAATATTAAGAAAGGTTTCTTATATCATAGTGTATCGCTACATTTTAAAGAGAAGCATAAGGAGGACCCATCTGTTCTCCAATTTTGTGGTATTGATTGTACATTTCCAGCTTGGAGGGGTTTGAATCGAGTTAGAGAACTCTCACAAACAGTAAACAAAATGGATATTTCTTCTCAAGAGTCTTCAGCCGAGAGGGTTAATATTGAACTTGATTTGAACTGTTTCATGACTAATTTTTTATTTTATTTTAATATATACTTTATATATATATACAGGTCATTCTCAAAAAATTAGCATATTGTGATAAAGTTCATTATTTTCTGTAATGTACTGATAAACATTAGACTTTCATATATTTTAGATTCATTACACACAACTGAAGTAGTTCAAGCCTTTTTTTTGTTTTAATATTGATGATTTTGGCATACAGCTCATGAAAACCCCAAATTCCTATCTCAAAAAATTAGCATATTTCATCCGACCAATAAAAGAAAAGTGTTTTTAATAAAAAAAAAAGTCAACCTTCAAATAATTATGTTCAGTTATGCACTCAATACTTGGTCGGGAATCCTTTTGCAGAAATGACTGCTTCAATGCGGCGTGGCATGGAGGCAATCAGCCTGTGGCACTGCTGAGGTGTTATGGAGGCCCAGGATGCTTCGGTAGCGGCCTTAAGCTCATCCAGAGTGTTGGGTCTTGCGTCTCTCAACTTTCTCTTCCCAATATTCCACAGATTCTCTATGGGGTTCAGGTCAGGAGAGTTGGCAGGCCAATTGAGCACAGTAATACCATGGTCAGTAAACCATTTACCAGTGATTTTGGCACTGTGAGCAGGTGCCAGGTCGTGCTGAAAAATGAAATCTTCATCTCCATAAAGCTTTTCAGCAGATGGAAGCATGAAGTGCTCCAAAATCTCCTGCTAGCTAGCTGCATTCACCCTGCCCTTGATAAAACACAGTGGACCAACACCAGCAGCTGACATGGCACCCCAGACCATCACTGACTGTGGGTACTTGACACTGGACTTCAGGCATTTTGGCATTTCCCTCTCCCCAGTCTTCCTCCAGACTCTGGCATCTTGATTACCGAATGACATGCAAAATTTGCTTTCATCAGAAAAAAGTACTTTGGACCACTGAGCAACAGTCCAGTGCTGCTTCTCTGTAGCCCAGGTCAGGCGCTTCTGCCGCTGTTTCTGGTTCAAAAGTGGCTTGACCTGGGGAATGCAGCACCTGTAGCCCATTTCCTGCACACGCCTGTACACGGTGGCTCTGGATGTTTCTACTCCAGACTCAGTCCACTGCTTCCGCAGGTCCCCCAAGGTCTGGAATCGGTCCTTCTACACAATCTTCCTCAGGGTCCGGTCACCTCTTCTCGTTGTGCAGCATTTTCTGCCACACTTTTTCCTTCCCACAGACTTCCCACTGAGGTGCCTTGATACAGCACTCTGGGAACAGCCTATTCATTCAGAAATTTATTTCTATGTCTTACCCTCTTGCTTGAGGGTGTCAATGATGGCCTTTTGGACAGCAGTCAGGTCGGCAGTCTTACCCATGATTGTGGTTTGGAGTAATGAACCAGACTGGGAGTTTTTAAAAGCCTCAGGAATCTTTTGCAGGTGTTTAGAGTTAATAAGTTGATTCAGATGATTAGGTTAAGAGCTTGTTTAGAGAACCTTTTCATGATATGCTAATTTTTTGAGATAGGAATTTTGGGTTTTCATGAGCTGTATGCCAAAATCATCAATATTAAAACAAAAAAAAGGCTTGAACTACTTCAGTTATGTGTAATAAATCTAAAATATATGAAAGTCTAATGTTTATCAGTACATTACAGAAAATAATGAACTTTATCACAATATGCTAATTTTTTGAGAATGACCTGTATATATATATATATAATTTAGTTATGCAGGAAGTCGGTTCACCTATTTGGTTTATAGTGTTCTATACATATATATATATGAAATGTATATGAGTATATGCTATCTGTTTTTCCAATCCATCAGTATATGATTGTAGTGATTTTAATATTATTTTATCGTTACTTTTAAATATGCTTCCTAGGTGATGCATTTTTATTGCTTGTAAGGTATATTGTTATGATTATTTATGCACTTCTATCTTGTATGCACGATAGGTCGTAATGGTTTAGAGCATGTACGAGTATGGTGTATTATAACTAATGATAATACAATGCTCATGTTCCCTATGATCACTGCAAGCGGGGTTATACCTGATGTATTATGGATGTGGCGACACGGAGTATGTGCAGGCGCAATACGATATACGTCCGGGTTAACGAACGGATGTATTATGGCCATGGGGACGCGGAGTACGTACAGGTGCAATACGATACACGTCCGGGTTAACGAACGGACGGAGTATAAAGGGGAGGTTACTAGACCGTGAAACCAATCCCATTGAAGAAGTCCTGAGTGACGAAACTGGTCTGGGAGTGGTTACACAGCATACTATTCGTTTTTCGTTAATGTGTGAAGAGTGAAGAGGCAAAAGGACAGAGCGGGGGGTGAGATTTATGGTTAACTCTGCGTCCACCGAGACCATAATACATCAAGGTGTTACCGCAAGTTTGTCTCTGGTTTTGGAGTCCACTGCCAAGTTTACTGTTAAGTGCCTCTGTTTGTTTTTATAGATGTGGGTGCAATGTGTTAAGGCTTCTTGTGCTGTTTTTAATAAATACACTTTATATACTTCACAATTGGAGCCATTTTATTTTTACATGTAGAGCCATTTTGATGTATTGGAACACTGGTGGAATCGTCTAATACCTTTGGAGACTTTATTAAGCTGTATTGCCGAGCATGTGAGTGCAAGGCATGTCCTATTGGTAAGCGCAATTCCTTAGGGTGTGGAGTCACTGACAACTTATGGTGTGGTGGAAGGTCTCAAGCAAGATTTTTTAAGAAGATTGAGTGGACACTTTTTTTTTTTTTTAATCTTTTTATTGAGTATAATGCCATACAAACAGCATACAAACAACCAAACCTCAGTGTTGAGTGGACACTTTAACCACAAAAGTTATAGCTTCTACAAAATAGGGCGATTTTTATCGGTACTGCGACCTAATGGCGGACACATCGGACACTTTTGACACGTTTTTGGGACCATTGGCATTTTTATAGCGATCAGTGCTATAAAAATGCATTGATCACTATAAAAATGCACTGGCAGGGAAGGGGTTGACACTAGGGGGCGAGGAAGGGGTTAAGTATGTTCCCTGGGTGTGTTCTAACTGAGGGGGGGTGTACTGACTTGAGGAAATGACTGATCGGTGTTCATACATTGTATGAACAGACATCAGGCATTTCTCCCCCTGACAGGACAGGTTTTCGCTCTGATCGCGCCCGCCGGGCACATGCGAGCGGGGGGCGCCCCTATTGGCTGATTTGCGAGATTAAGTAATATTACGTGATCTCACACAGCCAACCCGACCTGCCACCGTAAAACTGGTCGGCTGGTTGGCAAGCGGTTAAATTTAATCACTTGTGGGGCGCATGCGCGGCGTGATGCTGGATGGACACTTCTGAGCTGAGCTCCATCTGACCGGATCTTTCAGGTTGAAATCCCAGGGCTTACCCACCTCCAAACTCACTCAAAATACCCCAGCACCCCCGCGGAACATCTCGGTGCTTGACAGGGAAAAAAAAGGGCGTAAAAGCCGCTCACAACATTCGCTGACAAACTTTCTTCTGGAAAATGAAAAAATATAGGATGCGCTATATTACAACTAATATTGTGAACCGTGCAGTGGAGAACACTATAAAGGGCTAACAATCAATTACTGGCAGCCAAGCAGTGTTAATTGACCGGGGAATCCTGCTAAAAAGACAGGTCCACACCTGTGTAACAAATAAATGCCAAATAAAACAATGCACATAAACAGTGATTCCAAAAACTAAAATTAGTCCAAATTCCAAGATAATAAATGTCCAGAAATGTGTTCAGCAACTATAGATAACCGCGTGTTGGCAAGTTCATCTAGAATCCTAACTCTTGCAGTTGAAGAGACACAACTCAAAAACAGTCCGCGGAACATGTAATGAAAAAAGAACATACCATAGTGCAATAATGTATGATAGACTAAAAGCAGCAAGGATACGTATTGAGTCTCACTCACGGATCCCCCTTCAGATTAAGCCGCTCAGTATTGCTGAGTATCGTATAAGACCTCCGTTGGTTCCCGTACGTATGGCTCCCCCCTTTCGCGTTGCGTCACGGTCACGTGACTTACTCATGGGATATGACGGTGGAGCGCATCATGCGGGCCATTTATCTTAATACACCCGGAAGAGTAAGCAACGGAGGGAGCTTATAGGCAATTAACATCATTTGCGGCTGAAAACTTATGACAGTGGTATTCAACCGTTAAAAACTGTCACAAACAACTTTAATAGCATAAAAATACAACTGTATGTTAAAATCACATATTTGACAATAATTACATAAAATATATATGTCTAAAAATCTTGAAAGGTAATGAGGAGAGCGTCCACTTGCTCCCCCAATGGTTAAAAATGGGTACTGCATGCTAAAAACATAGGGCCAGATTCACAGAGCGATTACGCCGGCGTAACAGGAGATGCGCGGCGTAAGTCTAAATTTGCACATGCGTTTCGATGCTCCACATCCCCAAAACGAGATACGCAAGAAATCTACTTTTTTTTGTCCGGCGTAATTTCGATAGACAGGCACATCCGTCCGCGCAAAACTGCGCTAGACACACCATTGATTTGCTAATCAAATATGCTAATGAGGGAGTTACGGGGATCCACAAAAGAACGTTGGTGCAGCGCAGGCTATGCGCTGTGCGCAACAGCTGCACGGCCTGTCTAAAATTAGACCATATAAAAGGTGGTATAAAATTAGACAATTCGTCTACATGTCAGAGAAAGCCACACTGTTAGTGAGGATCTGAGCAGGCACACGTGTTGCACAACAATCTGTATGCCAACATGCCAGTGGCATCAATGCTCATAGCTATACTACTGACTTTAGATGAGCAAAGAAGGAGGAGAGCACGGAGGAGGGCACGGAGGAGGGCACGGGAGAGGATTTTTTTTTGTTTCCAAAAATGTTTTCTTTGCTTTTATAAACATTTTGAGCAGAAATATACATACATATATACATCAATACATAACATACATACAAATTACAAACACGGTCTCACTATCTTTCAAAAGCCCTTTAAAACCTTGATGAATATAATAATCTAATCTGATACAAGCCCCTCACTCTTCACTTGATATATGACACACGCATAGACATCTTTGGCATGAGAGATTCTGAGGTGTCTCGCATCTTCAGATTCACCCCTCATACCATCCTGTAATTAATCACAACCCTGCAGGAGCCCAACACCAGCCTGCAGGAAAGGGCCTGCAGATTGACATAAGTGATGACCTGACCCCTGAACCAGACAATCCCCCCCCTAACCGAGGCTACCCCGTCTTCTGAGGGAAGGGCAGTCAGGAGACAGCTCATATTAGGCATCTTTGCACGTTAAACACACACATTAATCATGGCACAATGAGAATGCATGCATGCACACCACTGTGGTCCCTAGCACAGACACACCACATCCTCATCTAATTGGATTAGCACAAGCCCACCATGCTGGACTTGTGAGCAGCAACGCCACGCCACGGCTCCAATTATGTCACTGTACATTCATACACCATTCACACGGACCTGGGGATCACTTCTCCCTGGTCCTGGGGAACCCTTCTCCACCAAAACTGAGGGCGACACCCCTTTTCCGGCAGGAATATCACCCCCACATTTCAAAAACATTTACAACACAAAAAAAAAATGGGCAGCAAAAAAAAAAAAATTCCTCAGGGGAGACTCATGGGGAGGGGGGGGGGGGGGGGCCGGCTAATCCGGGGAAGGAGGAGCAGCCCCTGGACTCTGTCCACCTGGCGGCCTGCCCTCCAAGGCCACGGCAATTCTGTTCAGGCCAGCACCTAGTGTTGCCGTGTTGGCCTGGATAGCCTGGGTGAGGGCCCTCACATCCTGCCCAACGTCTGCTGTTGTAGTCTGCAGTACGTTTAGGCAGTTTGTAAGAGCCCGGGAGTGGCAGTCCAGGTCCCCAAGTGTATCCTTTATGGAGGACAGGCTCTCCTCCATCCGCCCCAAAGTCTGGCTGAGCTGTCCCAGATGGCGGGTCTGAAGGGCCTGGGCCCTTCTCAGATTGGCGGGCAGAAGCTCGGCCACCCCCTGGTCTTCTGGGATGACTTCCTGCCTCCAGCTGAGGCTTGTGGCTGGGGAGAAGGGGAGGCCCTTGGGAGAGGAGCCCTGTTGGGGGAGGAGTGGGAGGGGCTAGCCCTTATGGAGGGCTGGCTGCTGCCAGCCAGAGAGGAAGACTCCTCCAAAAACAACAATCCACTGGCTGACATGACATCCTCCTCCTCCTCAAACTCCTCCTCCTCAACCACCTCCTCTTCAACCTCCTTCGAGGACTCCGGCCTTGTTGGGGGTCCTCATCAGGCTGTTGTCCCTGGGATGGTGCGGTCAGCCCAGATGGCCCAGCACCCTCCTGCACATCTGTGGATGACACAAAACATTCACAGGTTGGAGGATCCACACACTTGCCACATATTCCCTTTCACCCCCCCCCCCCTACATGCTACACACCTGATAGGGCAAAAAAACCTTACCTGGCATCACGCCTTCATGACTGGAGTCATAGCCAGGCAGGCCCTCCACCTGTTGTCTATGAAAGGTGTGGGCCACCGCACGCTCCTCCGCTGTCAGCCTAACAGGGCATGGTGGGCCTCCTCCTGTGCCCCTGGCATGGGCTGCCATTTTGGCCAGCTTCTTTCTGACCAGACGCCGGAGGTCATTGATCTTCTTTTCAATCCCTGACCGTGTCCGGGTCTCCACCCCCCCCCCCCCGATGCATTCACCTCGTCAGTAATGTGCTGCAAGATCTCACGCCTCCTGGCCGGGGGGGTGTTGGCACTCTCTGGGCCGTGGAGGAAACGCCCATATTGGGTATCGGCCCGGGCAAGAATTTGTTTCTCCCCCAAAGTAAAATTTCACTTTCTCTTCCTCTCAGTCATACTCAGACAAAAACTCTCTCCCAAACAATCAGCAAAAATCACTCACAAAAACAATCAGCAAAAATCACTCACAAAAACAAGCAGGAAAAATCAAGCAACAAAACAAACAAACAAAAATCTATCAACCAAAAAGTCTCACAAGCAGTCACCAAAAAACACTTTCAAATATCTTCTACAAAACACTAGATCAAACAGTCCACAAATATAACAAAGACAAATCACAACGCAACAAACAACAGAACAAAAGCACCTTGCTGTATAGGGAGGGATACAAAGGGATGTACTTTTGCAAAGGAAGTGCGTTTGTGTCTGTCTATTTATGCTGTCTGCGTAGTTCACTAAGTTGCCCTGGTCCACTTCCAATTTCACTGATTGCGCCGTTCCCGAGTTGTGAGCATGCGCACAGAGGTGCTGACCATGGTCTGCTTCATGTGCACATGCGCGAGTCGGCCGGCCATTCATTTGCATGGGGTCACGGCTCATTTCAATGTAACACGCCCACGTCCTTCCCAATTTAAATTACTCCGCCTTACGCCTCTGAAATTACGTTGCACAGGCGCTAATTTCTGCGCAAATCAATCGAGAATACGGTGATTGCGCCGCTACATTGCAGCAGTCTAACGTAAAGGAGGTGCGCTACGCCAGTCAAAAAATGCGCCGATGTACGTGAACCTGGCCCATAGAATATAACTAACTGAAACATTGGGCACATGAGTTTCGTCAGTAAGTGGATCACTCATAATAAAAAATATATAGATAAATAGAGCATGGAGGTACTATGGATAAAAAATATATATATATAGGTATACAATTACACATATATATTACAAATATATCCAAGACCTTCATTGGTTACCGTACGTATGGCTCCTCCCCCTACGCGTTGCATCACGGTCACGTGACTTACTCATGGGATATGACGGTGGAGCACATCATGCGGGCCATTTATCTTAATACACTCGGTAGAGTAAGCAACGGAGAGAGCTTATAGGCAATTAACATCATTTGCGGCTGAAAACTTATGACAGTGGTATTCAACCGTTAAAACTGTCACAAACAACTTTAATAGCATAAAAATACAACCGTATGTTAAAATCACATATTTGACAATAATTACATAAAATATATATATCTAAAAATCTTGAAAGGTAATGAGGAGAGCGTCCACTTGCTCCCCCAATGGTTAAAAATGGGTACTGCATGCTAAAAAACATAGAATATAACTAACTGAAACATTGGGCACATGAGTTTCGTCAGTAAGTGGATCACTCATAAAAAAAAAATATATAGATAAATAGAGCATGGAGGTACTATGGATAAAAATATATATATAGGTATACAATTACACATATATATTACAAATATATCCAAAACATTAAATGTACATATAATATATTAAAAACTATTGGTCTGAAATAAAACAATTTAAATCAAAATCGATGTTGAGGCCATTAGGCTCTAAAGATTTTATTTCATAAATCCATCGAGATTCTGATTTACTCAATTCCCTAACCTTGTGACTACCTCTCCAATGGGGATTGAACTTTTGAATAGCCCAGAACTTTAATTCATGAGGATTTTTGTTGTGGCATAATTTGAAATGACGCAATACACTGTGTTTTCTGAACCCGTTTTGGATATTCTGTACATGTTCTCTTAGACATTTCCAGAGCGGTCTTTCTGTCCTACCTATATACTGAAGAGAACATGGACATTCTAACATATAGACTGCCCCCTCTGTTCGGCAGGTAATCAGATCATCTATTTGGTATTCTTTTTTAGTGACATTGGATACAAAATTCGAACATTTTTGTCCATTAAAGTTCGTGTTTCTGCAAGTAAAGCATCTCTTGCAGGGAAAAAAACCTTTCCCTTGAAAAAAGGTTAAAGAATTGCTCCTACTAGTGGGATTGGGGAAATTTTTTGCAACCAGATCTCTGAGAGTGGGAGCACGGCGATATATTACTCTCGGACGATTAGGTAAAATACCCTGCAGTTGTCGATCTGCCTGGAGAATGTCCCAATGCCTCTGGAAAATTGACTCCATCTGTTTATGTTGTACTGTGTAATTGGTGTTAATAGGAAGATCATCTCTCATTATTGTTTGTCTAGATTTATCTTGTATCAGGGAACTCCTTGGGGTGTCATATATTTTTTGAATATGGTTCTGAATGAATTCCTCATTATATCCTTTCTTTACAAATCTACTTCCCATTTGTTGGGCTCGTTCCAAGAACACATCTGGATCAGTGCAGTTTCTACGAATGCGTATCAGTTGGCCTTTAGGAATATTAATAAGCAATGGTTCAAAATGGCAACTGTCGACAGGAATATAACTATTCCTGTCGACCGGTTTAAAATAGGTTTTAGTGGAGATCTTATGGTTTTCAATATTGATTTCTAGATCTTGGAACTGAATAGCGTTAGTACTGATTTCATGGGATAATTTGATGTTCTTCTCATTCATATTAAGCTTATTAAAAAACTCTATAAGGGATAATTCATCCCCCTCCCAGATAAGTATGCAGAGATCTATAAAACGCCTGTATAACACCAGCTGGTCTTGTTTATTTGTATAGATAGCATGTTCCTCCCACTCAGCCATAAAAATATTCGCCACACTAGGCGCATATTTTGCGCCCATTCCAATACCATTTAGTTGCCTATAGTATTCTGATTGGTGCCAAAAATAGCTACAGTATGTTGTAATCCATAGGCTAGACTTCTAAGTATACATTTCTGTTGTTTAGGTAGAAGCTGGCCAAAAAACTGTTATAGCCCATTTCATAGCTTTAATCGCATCCTCATGGTTGATATTGGTATAAAGGGATGCTACATCTGCTGTAGCTATCCAATACCTCTTTAATGGATCCAGCACTATATTGTCAAGGATTTGGATCAGATGTTTTGTATCCCTAAGAAAGGCCTTCGTGTGGGGGACTAGAGGTTGGACAAATTTATCCACATACTCCCCAAGACGTGCATTGATCGACTGTATCCCGTTGATAATCGGCCTACCTGGTGGTCTCAACGGGTCTTTATGAACTTTTGGAATAGTATAAATAATAGGAATCCTGCATTCCTCAGGAAGGTACTTGGCCTCCCATTTAGACAAAATCCCTTTATTTTTGCCCTTTTGGATTAATGCAAGTAATTCATTTTTATATTCAGATGTTGGGTTCCCTCCAAGTTTAATATATGTATTTCCATCTTTCAATTGGTTACCCAATTCTTCATAATAGTAATCTTTCGATAAAACGACAATTGCTCCCCCTTTGTCGGCTGGACATATGATTTCTTCCTTATTCATCTCTAGATCTTTCAGCCCTTTATGGATGATTTTGGGATCCATTGCTTTCTTTATTTTCAATTTTTCTAAATCCTTTATCACCAATTTGTTGAATACTTCCACATGTTGATTATTATGGAGTTGGGGGTTAAAAAGGGATTTATTCCTTAAATTACTAGATTGGACTCTGCCGGGAAGAATTACTTGTCCATCTCTCATTGGCTGATTTAGCATGTATTTTTTGATATTCAATTTCCTTACATACTTTTGTATGTCTACATACATGTCAAATTTATTTAAATTTATTTTGGGAGCGAATTTTAAGTCTTTATCTAGAGTAATTAACTCAGTTTTTGTTAATTCGACCCCGCTCAAATTAATGATGCCTTCTCCTATTGCATTTTTCTTCTTTTGGGTCCTTTGTCCCCCTCTACAGCCCCTCTTTGTTCTGGACTTCTGCTTGAACACGGATCCTCTAATCTGGGTGGAGTTCTGTCGTCTCGGCGATACTCTAAAAAAGACCTAGAATTGGTTTCTTCTATATAGTTAGTTAATGGTTCATATCTATTTTGTGTGTACGCTGGACTTCTTCTAATGTCCTGTGATCGATATTCAGGGTTCGGTGGTCCCCCTTGATGATAGGATGATGTATTGGGCCTTTGGTTGTAATAATGTGACTCACAACCATCCCTCGGATCCCGTCTATCTTGGGAATCATAATACTGATTATACCCATATCCCCCAGGATATTCTGATTAATTATATTGAGGTTTTTGGTTGTTCTTATGGGAATTTTTTTTTTTTTTTCCACGCGGGTTTCCTTGGTGATTTTGACCTAGGTTTTTGATTTCTCCACCAAGTTTGGGGAGTTTTTGGTCCAATGGTTTCATCTCTATTTGATCTCGGTTGATCATAAAAATTCATATTGGAAATAGAAGGTCTTCGGTGTTCATCCTCATGAGGTCCAGTGTAGATGGGTGCAGCTTGTCTGTAACTCCTAGGAGGAGTGACAATCCGGACCTGTTTCTCTGGGGATGATGCCAATGACCCATTTTTACCATCCTTCAATTTAAGTTGCCATTTGAATGTTTGATGCAAACGATAATCATTTGTGTCCCTCCAATATTTTCTTTTTTTCCGTTGCTTAATATCCAGATCTTTTGTTCTAAAACTTTGTTTAGTTGACCCGTCAAAGTTTTAAATGAAGGGGTATCTACATGAGTTTCAAGTAAAAGTTTGCACTCCGCTATCTCTTTATTGATATTGTGTAACTTGCGTTGTTTCCTTTTGGTGAGAAAAAGCAACATTTTCAGTCCTTTCTCATTAAAGAATTTGTACCATTCCTCAATGGACTCTGAGTCTGTTAGACCATCATTAATGGGAATATCCCATCTAAGATGTCTTGGCACGATCCCTTCTTTAATATACTGTTCGTGTGAAGCAAGATCCCACCACACACTAACCTTCTTTTCAATAAGATGCCCAAATTTACGGAAATTAGTGTCTAGATCACCTGAATCCTGAATTAACCTGAATTAAGATCCACTGTGCGGTTTTCCATGTATTTAAAGATATCCATAGTGGCTGCTATATTGGGTGAGTGAGGCAGTAGTGATATAATAGGATATTTGATACAGCGCTACTAAACTAATAATTACAACACAAAAAATTAATAACCAAATGTAACAAGCTGCATCAAGTGTATGGTGCACAAACCAAAATATAGAAAATGAAAAAATATAGGATGCGCTATATTACAGCTAATATTGTGAACCGTGCAGTGGAGAACACTATAAAGGGCTAACAATCAATTACTGGCAGCCAAGCAGTGTTAATTGATCAGTGAATCCTGCTGAAAAGACAGGTCCACACCTGTGTGACAAATAAATGCCAAATAAAACAATGCACATAAACAGTGATTCCAAAAACTAAAATTAGTCCCAATTCCAAGATAATAAATGTCCAGAAATGTGTTCAGCAACTATAGATAACCGCGTGTTGGCAAGTTCATCTAGAATCCTAACTCTTGCAGTTGAAGAGACACAACTCAAAAACATACAATGTAATGAAAAAAGAACATACCATAATGTATGATAGACTAAAAGCAGCAAGGATACGTATTAAGTCTCACTCACGGATCCCCCTTCAGATTAAGCCGCTCAGTATTGCTGAGTATCCTATAAGACCTTCGTTGGTTCCCGTACGTATGGCTCCTCCCCCTACGCGTTGCGTCACGGTCACGTGACTTACTCATGGGATATGACGGTGGAGCACATCATGCGGGCCATTTATCTTAATACACTCGGTAGAGTAAGCAACGGAGAGAGCTTATAGGCAATTAACATCATTTGCGGCTGAAAACTTATGACAGTGGTATTCAACCGTTAAAACTGTCACAAACAACTTTAATAGCATAAAAATACAACCGTATGTTAAAATCACATATTTGACAATAATTACATAAAATATATATATCTAAAAATCTTGAAAGGTAATGAGGAGAGCGTCCACTTGCTCCCCCAATGGTTAAAAATGGGTACTGCATGCTAAAAAACATAGGCCCAGATTCACAGAGCGATTACGCGTGCGCAACTGCTGTTGCGCGTGCGTAAGTCTAAATGTGCGCGTGCGTATAGTTGCACGCGATTCACAAAACAATATACACCAGAAATCTACGTTTTTTTGTCCGGCGTAATTGAGTTAGACATGCGCTTCCCTTCGCGCAAAACTGCGCTAGACACACCATTGATTTGCTAGTCAAATATGCTAATGAGGGAGTTACGGGGATCCACAAAAAAACGCAGTTGCTGCGCAGGCTACGCGATGTGCGCAACAGCAAAATGTCCTGTCTAAAGTTAGAGCACCTAAAAGCTGGTCTAACTTTTGAAAAAACGTCTACATCTCACAGAAAGCAACACCGTTACTGAGGAGCAGACCACACACACGTGTTGCACTACAATTTGACTGCCAACATGCTAGGGGCATCGTCGCTCATAGCTGCACTAGTGAATATAGATGACCAAAGAAGGAGGAGGGCACGGAGGATGGCACGGGAGAGGGTATACCGCACCCGCATACACCTGTTTGGCATGAATGATTCAGAGGTCTTTCGCATCTTCAGATTCCCCCCTCATGCCATCCTGGAATTAACCACAACCTTGCAGGAGGACATCACCAGCCCAACACAACGCTCACATGCAGTGCAGCCACTGGTCAAGGTACTGGCAACACTCCATTTCCTTGCCAGTGGCTCTTTTCAGCGTACAAGTGGAGTGGTGGCTGGGATGTCACAATCCTCCATGAGCAGATGTGTGCACCAGGTTGTCCCTGCAATCCTCACACGCTTGGCCAACCAAATCATAAAACCCACCACTGAGGAGCTGCGAATCAAGGCAATGGCAGATTTCTACCGAATTGCCAGATTCCCACGCACCATCGGGGCCATAGATTGCACACATGTGGCACTCCAGCCCCCCCATGAGACCGAGCACATGTACCGCAATCGGAAGAATTGGCATTCCATCAACGTACAGGTGATAGTTGATGCCCAAGGCCTCATATGGCACGTTCGTGCCAAACACCCCGGATCCACCCATGACAGCTACATCTACAATCAATGCCACATCCGAACGGAATTCGAACAGAACGTGTATGGGAACACCTGGCTGGTTGGTGAGTGACATGGGAGTCAGGCATGACTATCCCCTCCCGTGATGCACAACAGAAGTGGCACATGCATGACTAACATTCTCCTGTCTTATCCTTTACAGGTGACTCTGCATATGCCCTGGGACCCCATCTCATGACTCCTATCCGGAACCCCCAAACCCCAGGAGAGGAACGATACAATGAAGCACACATCAAAACCCGTGCAGTGGTGGAGCGCACCTTTGGCCTCCTGAAGTCACGTTTCCGATGCCTGGATAAGTCTGGGGGTACACTGTTGTATTCCCCAAACTTCGTGTGCCATATCATCGTTGCATGTTGCATGCTGCACAATCTCGCAGTGAGGAAGGGCCTGCAGATAGAGGAACGTGATGACCTAACCCCCCAACCAGACAATCAACCCCTAACCGAGGATACCCCGTCTTCTGAGGGAAGAGCAGTCAGGAGACAGCTCATATTGGGCATCTTTGCATGTTAAACACACACATTAATCATGGCACAATGAGAATGCATGCATGCACACCACTATGGTCCCTAGCACACACACCCCACATCCTCATCAAATTGGATTGGCACCAGTCCACCATGCAAGACTGGTGAGCAGTAACGCCACGTCAAGGCTCCAATTATGTCACTGTACATTCATACACCAATCACACGGACCTGGGGATCACTTCTCCCTGGTCCTGGGGAACCCTTCTCCACCAAAATTGAGGATGACACCCCTTTTCCAGCAGGAATGTCACCCCCACATTCAAACATCATTCACAACCCAAAATATGCCAAAAATGTCAGCAAAAAAAAAAATAAGGCATAGAAAAAAAAAAAAAAAGCAGAGAACAAAAAAAAAAATGCTTTCAAAACAAAAGAAGGGGGAAAAAAAATTAATGCCCTCTGCCTGAGCCACGCCTGGGGCGCCCCCGGCCACGGCCCCGGACCCTCAGGGGAGACGCATGGGGGAGGGGAAAAGCCGGGGAAGGAGGAGCAGCCCCTGAGATCTGCCCACCTGGCGGCCTGCCCTCCAAGGCCACGGCTATTCTGTCCAGGGCAGCACCAAGTGTTGCCGTGTTGCCCTGGATAGCCTGGGTAAGGGCCCTCACATCCTGCCCAACGCCTGCTGCTGTAGTTTGCAGGTCATTTAGGCAGGTTGTGGAGGCCCGGGAGTGGGAGTCCAGGTTACCCAGCCTATCGTTGATGGAGGACAGGCTCTGATCCACCCGCCCCATAGTCTGGCAGAGCTGTCTCAGAAGGCGGGTCTGGGTGGCCAGGTTCCTTCTCAGACAGGCGGGCAGGAGATTGGGCGCCCCCCTGGTGCTCTGGGATGACCTCCTGGCTCCAGCTGATGGTTGTGGCCGGGGAGAAGGTGAGGCCCTTGTGAGGGGAGCCATGTTGGGGGAGGAGGGGGGGGGGCTCACCCTTAGGGAGGGCAGGCTTCTTGCAGCCAGAGGGGAAGAGTCCGCTGAAACCAAACGGCCAGTGCCTTCCATGGACTCCTCCTCCTCATGATTCTCCTCCTCCTCATGATCGTCCTCCGCATGATCCTCCCCCTCCTCTTGTTCCTCCTCTGCGGACTCTGGCCTTGTTGGGGGGCCTCATTAGGCTGCTGTCCTGGGGTTGGAGCGGTCAGTCCAGATGGCCCTGCACCCTCCTGCACAGCTGTGGATGACACAAAACATTCACAGGTTGGAGGATCCACACACTTGCCACATATTCCCTTTCACCCCCTCCCCCACACATGCTACACACCTGAGAGAAATAAAAACCTTACCTGGCACCGCGGGGACCGGACTTGTGTCAAAGCCTGGCAGGCCCTCCACTTCATGCCGGTGAAAGGTCAGGGCCACCACACGCTCCGTCGCTGTAAATTTAACCCGGCATGGTGGGCCCCCTCCTGTGCCCCTGGCATGGGCATTTATTGCGGCCAGTTTTTTTTTCACCTCACGCCGGAGGTCATTTATTTTCTTTTCAATCCCAGAGCGGGTCCGTGTCTCCCCCTCCCCCGATGAATTGACCTGCTCCGTGATCATATCCAATATCTCCCTCCTCCTGGCCGGGGTGGTGGTGGCACTCTGCGGGCCGTGGAGAAAACGCCCATAGTCGCTAATGGCCCGGGCAAGAATTCTTTTTTCCCCCACAGTAAAATTCAGCTTTCTTTTTCTCTCAGTCATACTTCCAAACAAACTCACTAGCAGTCACCAAAAATCTGTCACAAATACAAGCACAACCAATCAGACAAGAACACACACAAAGAGAAAAAGAACAGGCAAAAATCACACTAGCACTCAGCAAGAAACAGTCACCAAAAAATCAGATGAAAAAATAAAGCAAGAAAACAAACGCTCTGAAATATATCAATCAAACAAACAGTCTCAAACACTTATCAAAATACACTTTCACAAAACTACCAACAAGCACTAGATCACACAGAACACTAATCTGACAACTACAAAACACACTCTAACGAACAACAGAGCAAAAGCACTTGATTCAATGGGAAGGGACACAAAGGGATGTACTTTTGCAATGGAAGGGCGTTTGTGTGTGTCTATTTATGCTGTCTGCGTAGTTCACAACATTGCCCTAGTCCATTTCCAATTTCACTGATTGCGCCGCTCCCGAGTTGTGAGCATGCGCACAACGGAGCTGACATGGTTTCCTTCACGCGCGCATGCGCGAGTCGGCCGGCCCTTCATTTGCATGGGGTCACGTCCCTCTCAATTTGTATTACTCCTCCTTACGCCTCCGGAAAAAACCTTACGCTTGCGCAAACTCTTGCGTAAAAGCTATGTGAATCGCGGGATTACGCGGCTAGATTGCGCAAGTCTAACGGAAAAGTGGTGCGCTACGCCGGACTGATAATGCGCCGATCTACGTGAATCTGGGCCATAGAATATAACTAACTGAAACATTGGGCACATGAGTTTCGTCAGTAAGTGGATCACTCATAAAAAAAAATATATAGATAAATAGAGCATGGAGGTACTATGGATAAAAATATATATATAGGTATACAATTACACATATATATTACAAATATATCCAAAACATTAAATGTACATATAATATATTAAAAACTATTGGTCTGAAATAAAACAATTTAAATCAAAATCGATGTTGAGGCCATTAGGCTCTAAAGATTTTATTTCATAAAACCATCGAGATTCTGATTTACTCAATTCCCTAACCTTGTGACTACCTCTCCAATGGGGATTGAACTTTTGAATAGCCCAGAACTTTAATTTATAAGGATTATGCGAGCGGGGGGCGCCCCTATTGGCTGATTTGCGAGATGACGTAATGTTACGTGATCTCACGCAGCCAACCCGACCTGCCGCCGTAAAACTGGTCGGCTGGTTGGCAAGCGGTTAAGTTTAATCACTTGTGGGGCGCATGCACGGCGTGATGCTGGACGGACACTTCTGAGCTGAGCTCCGTCAGACCGGATCTTTCAGGTTAAAATCCCAGGGCTTATCCACCTCCAAACTTGCTCAAAATACCCCAGCACCCCCGCGGAACATCTCGGGGGATGACAGGGAAAAAAAAGGGCGTAAAAGCCGCTCAAACACCATTCGCTGACAAACTTTCTTCTGGGCCTGGAGCGCTCCACTAATACAGGGAGGATGTCCCAAGATGGCACTAACGGCCTCATGCAGACTCCAGCTCTGCCTACAAAGAACAGTGAGTACGCTCTCCCCCTCACTAAGGCTGATTTAGATGATAGCCTAACAGCAATTTATAAGAAGATGGTGGGCAACCTAGAGTCAGAGCTGCACAAATCAACTAGTGCCCTATCACAGGAGTAGGGATGAGCCGAACACCCCCGGGTTCGGTTCGCACCAGAGCGTTCGAACAGACCGCGGGTTCGCACAAATATTTCGAACCCCATTGAAGTCTATGGGACCCGAACATTCAAATTCAAAAACGGTCGTTTTAAAGACCAAAATTCAATTAAATGTTGGAAAACGTCCTTCAGAACCCGGGTCTTGCCCCAGGGAACATGTATCAATGGAATTTTTTTTTTTAAACCGCCGTTTTTTGCGGAGCAGCCATTTTAATGATGCTTAAAGTGAAAAATAAAATAAAAAATCCTTTAAATATCACACCTGCTGGGTGTCTATAGTAGTGGCACGTGTTTAGAAATATCCCTGCACAACATAAGAGGACTATAAAAAAAAAGTAATTAATGCTACTTGCGCAAGTTCTGTGTGGCAACATTATGTTGAATATTTTAGCGGTGGTGGGGGGCCATTATTGTTTTGTGAAAGACATTTTTAGAAAAAAGGGCACCCCTCAAACATACTGTAATTGAAGCGCAACAAGGAGCCACGTGCAAAGTATTGCATCAAAAATTGTTATTAGGCGCCCCTGTTAAACAGGGGCTGAAAAATTGTGCCTTGGGCACAACACAACACTTGCAACCCCTCCCAATGATTAGGTATAAATAGCAGGTGATGGCGCCTACTAAGATAAAAAAATATATATATAAGTGCAAAAAAGGGGTGTAACCAAAACAAGTGAAAGTACTGTGGTCAAAATTAATGTGCTGAAAAGTGCAAATCCTTGTAGTGATGCCAGTAAATTTGACATTATATATAATAAAACAATATGTGAAAAATAAATTGATGATAATAATAATAGTCCATATAGTCCAATCAAGTGCAATTTCCAATCTTACTATGTGCTATAATGTAATCAAAATTATTCCATATAAATAAGTGATAAATTCTTCAAAAATAAATTAATGATAATAATTATCCAAGAAAAAGTCCAAAATGCAAAAAAATGCAAAAAATTATTTTCAAGATTGCTTCATACAAAATAAAGTGATAAGTGCTTCATGCAGGTATAGCCGTCAGTGGATCACTCAGTGCTCTCCCCCAATGGTCCCGCACTCACCGGATCCAATCACCCCTGCAGGGGTAACAGGCTCTCACAATAAGTGTTCACAATTCAATATCTGCCTGGTTTTCTCACATGGGATCTGTCCAACCGTTCAGCCGCTCATAGAGAAGACAAACGAAAGTGCCCAATAGCGTGATACCGTTTCACAAATAGTAAAGTTTATTTCTGACAAAACAATGGGTACTCACAATTTACATGTAGTTTTAAAAGCCTTGAGAAAAGTGTGCTGTAGCTCTGAGGAACGAACGCTCGACCGGTTTCGTCGTACTGACGTCATCTGGAGCGTGCCTCTGAGCTTTCAGCACTTCCTTATTTATGTTACAATAAACGTTGTGTCGGAAAGAACGGACGTTGCGTCGGAGAAATGAATCCGACGTTACGTCGGAAAAAACTCAGTAATTCGGGCGTCCTCCATGTTGGAGATTTTTGCAGACCGAAGTCCTAGCGCTAGAGGCTCTGTATTAGAGTCGACGTTAGAACGGACGTTCTGTCGGGAAAAAAATCCGATCCTACATCGAAAAGAATCCCGTCTTTCGAGCGTCCTCCATATTGAAGATTTTTGCAGACCGAAGTCCTGACGCTAGAGGCTCTATATTTAAAAAACTTTCGCTTTTCAGAACGGAAAAAACCCGGAAGTTTGATCTAATTTAAGATACACAATTGTTTTGCTAAACTCCAAGCTACCACAAAGTGATGTGTATATATAATCAAGCATAAATTAATAAGATTAATAAAATAAGTAAATGAACAGATAAACATTAATGAAAAATGAATGAATAGGCATTAATAAAAACATCAATAAAAATTAATAAAATTAATAAAGTTAGGATATCTAATATAAATGAGGAGTGGTTAAAAGGAGATGTTGTAAAAGGAGGTAGTGTATATGTCAATAAGACAATAAAGAATTTAAAAATATAATATATAATATTAATGTGCTATTGTATATAGGGGATTCCAGTTATAAATAATAAAAATAAAATATGAAATTTAGTATATAAAATATTATATTAAAAATTGGTTAAGAAGCAATTTAGGTCCACATCAATATTCATACCAGACGGTTGGAGGGTATCTAACGTGTAGATCCACCGGGTTTCATTTTGGGATACTTTTATAGTTCTATTCTCCCCCCTCCAGTGTTCCTTTATCCTGTCTATTCCATAGAAAGTCATACATCCCGGGTCTTTATGGTGGTAATCTCTGAAATGTCTAGACACACTGTGTTTATGGAACCCTTTTTTGATATTGGCTATATGTTCTCTAATCCTGATATGTAGTTCTCTTGTTGTTCTACCTACATATTGTTTTTGGCATGGGCATTCCAGGACGTATGTAACATGTGTGCTACTACATGTTATCAGCTCTCTTATTTTGTGTGTAGTTCCATTAGTTGTGGAGGTGAACTCAGTTTTTTTCTTATTTGTCTTTTTGCTGACTCGGCAGGGTAGGCATTTCCCACATTTGTGGAAGCCTTTGAGGTTTTTGAAAATTTTAATCTGTTTTGGGGGGTCAATTGCATTATGGACTAATCGGTTCCTTAGGTTGGGGGCTCTACGGTATATGAAACTCGGTCTGTTCGGTAATAGATGTTTCAGGCTTTTATCAGATTGCAGAATGGGCCAGTATTTTTTAAATATTTTTTCCACGTCTCTATATTGTATGTTGTATCCAGTCAAAAAGGCTACATCTGTGGTCTTCCTGTTCACTTTCTTACTTTGTGTTCCTGCTATGATGTTGTTTCTGTTCATTTCTTTAACTTTATTTTTCAAGATTTCTAGGTTTCTGCGTTGATAACCTTTCTCAACGAATTTGTTAATAATTTGTGTAGCTTGTAGTTCAAAATCTTCCTCATTGCTACAATTTCTGAATAATCTCATAAGCTACATAGGGGCTACAGAGGTCGACCACCAGTCATGAGAGAAGACAACAGACCTTTCAGATCCCAAGGATGGAGACAACCTTTTCGGTATCCACAGAGGAGACCCCAATACGGAGAACAACAAGGCTGGGGCCCCAGAACATACAGACATCCGAGAGGGAACAATTGGGAACAAGAAGACAACGATTGGGAAGAGAGAGGAGAACGGATATACAGACCCCAAAGAGGGGAAAGAGGATACGCAAACGAGGCAAACGAGGGGGGCGCAAGAAAAAGAAGGAGAGAATATTAGGAGGAGGAATTTTTAACCTAAGTGATGAAATTTTTACAGAAGAGGAGATGAGAGTTTTAGATTTAGGACTTAAATATGCACCAGACAAAGAATTGGATAAATTCGAAGCCTATATAGATCTGCACAAGTTTGTGCGGAAGTTAAATATTAAAAAGTTCTTTGCAAACAAAAAGAACAAACAAGATGAAAATATCACCCACTACCAACACTCTAATTTAAGAAATAATTCAACGTTCAACTCCAAAAATCAGCAAAATGAGAGCTTGACGGTATTTAGAAAAATGGTAGAGGAGGATATAAGAAATCTAAAGGTGAATAAATCAAAACGCAATAAAATATGGAAAACAATCAGGGATCTTGAAAAGAAGAAAAACATTGTCATCCGACCAGCAGATAAAGGGGGAGGTCTAGTCATCCTCAGAAAAACAGACTATGAATCTGAAATGACAAAATTGCTTAATATACCAGACACCTACAAAAAATTGAAGTCAAATCCCAAAAAGGAATACAAAAAGAAATTAAACACATATGTAGAAAAAGGCAAAAAGCTAGGCATTCTTACAAAAAAAGAAGCCAAATATCTAACCCCAGAAACTGCACAAACACCCATTATCTACTATGTTCCAAAAGTACACAAAAATCAATCTAATCCACCGGGAAGACCGATCATAAGCGGCATAGACTCCCTTTTCTCAAGACTCGGAGCCTACATTGACGGATTCCTGCAGCCATTAGTGAAGGAAGGACCATCATACCTCAAGGATAGCTGACAACTTATAATGGAACTTGTGGATTTGGAAATAGAACCCACGGACCTTCTAGTTACCATAGATGTCAACATGTTATATACAAACATAGTACAGGAAGATGGCATTAAAGGGGTAAAATGGGCCCTACACAAAGACTCTAAATTAAAACAGGAGCAAATAAACTATATTTTGGAGGGGCTAACACTAGCTATGAGCCACAATTATTTTTGGAATAAAGGGAAATTCTTTGTTCAGACCAAAGGAGTAGCCATGGGGGCCAAGTATGCCCCCAGTGTAGCTAACATCTTTTTAAATCATTGGTAGGCAGAACAGATTCAAGGAACAGAAAGACCACCTTTGAAATTCTACAGAAGGTATATAGATGACATACTGATAGTATGGGGCGGCACAGAAACGGAGTTACAGAATTTTTTAGATGAAATCAACCACAATATATATGGGATTACGTTTTCAGGCACTTGGAATGTAGAATCCATTGATTATTTGGACTTACAACTATTTAAGGCAGAAAATAGAATCCATACCAGAACGTTTTTAAAAAAGACAGACAGGAATAGCTACATCCCAGTAACAAGCTGTCACCACAAACAATGGATTCAAAACATCCCTAAAGGACAGCTTATGAGATTATTCAGAAATTGTAGCAACGAGGAAGATTTTGAACTACAAGCTACACAAATTATTAACAAATTAGTTTAGAAAGGTTATCAATGCAGAAACCTAGAAATCTTGAAAAATAAAGTTAAAGAAATGAACAGAAACAACATCATAGCAGGAACACAAAGTAAGAAAGTGAACAGGAAGACCACAGATGTAGCCTTTTTGACTGGATACAACATACAATATAGAGACGTGGAAAAAATATTTAAAAAATACTGGCCCATTCTGCAATCTGATAAAAGCCTGAAACATCTATTACCGAACAGACCGAGTTTCATATACCGTAGAGCCCCCAACCTAAGGAACCGATTAGTCCATAATGCAATTGACCCCCCAAAACAGATTCAAATTTTCAAAAACCTCAAAGGCTTCCACAAATGTGGGAAATGCCTACCCTGCCGAGTCAGCAAAAAGACAAATAAGAAAAAAACTGAGTTCACCTCCACAACTAATGGAACTACACACAAAATAAGAGAGCTGATAACATGTAGTAGCACACATGTTACATACGTCCTGGAATGCCCATGCCAAAAACAATATGTAGGTAGAACAACAAGAGAACTACATATCAGGATTAGAGAACATATAGCCAATATCAAAAAAGGGTTCCATAAACACAGTGGCCCAGATTCACGTACATCGGCGCATTATCGGTCCGGCGTAGCGCACCGCCATTACGTTAGACTTGCGCCATCTAGCCGCGTAATCCCCCGATTCACGTAGCTTTTGCGCAGGAAATTGCGCAAGCGTAAGGTGTTTTCCAGGAGGAGGAGTAATACAAATTGGGAGGGACGTGGGCGTGTTACATTGAAATGAGCCGTGACCCCATGCAAATGAAGGGCCGGCCGGCTCGCGCATGCGCGCTTGAACGAGACCATGTCAGCTCCGCTGTGCGCATGCTCACAACTCGGGAGCGGCGCAATCAGTGAAATTGGAAATGGACTAGGGCAACGTTGTGAACTACGCAGACAGCATAAATAGACACACACAAACGCACTTGCATTGCAAAAGTACATCCCTTTGTGTCCCTTCCCATTTAACCAAGTGCTTTTGTTCCTGTTGTTCGTTGCAGTGTGTCTTGTAGTTGTCAGATTAGTGTTCTGTGTGATCAAGTGCTTGTTGGTATATCTGTGAAAGTGTTTTTTGATAAGTGTTTGAGAGACTGTTTGTTTGATTGATATATTTTTGTTCGTTTGTTTTCTTGCTTTATTTTTTATTTTTTATTTTTTTGTGACTGTTTCTTGCTGAGTGCTAGTGTGATTTGTGGGTGTTTGTTTTCTCTTTGTGTGTGTTCTTGCCTGATTGGTTGTGCTTGTATTTGTGACTGATTTTTGGAGACTGGTAGTGAGTTTGTTTGGAAGTATGACTGAGAGAAAAAGAAAGCTCAATTTTACTGTGGGGGAAAAAAGAATTCTTGCCCGGGCCATTAGCGAGTATGGGCGTTTTCTCCACAGCCCGCAGAGTGCCACCACCACCCCGGCCAGGAGGAGGGAGATATTGGATAGGATCACGGAGCAGGTGAATTCATCGGGGGAGGGGGAGACACGGACCCGGTCTGGGATCGACAAAAAAATAAATGATCTCCGGCGTCTGGTGAAAAAAAAACTGGCCGCAATGCATGCCCATGCCAGGGGCACAGGAGGGGGCCCACCATGCCATATTAGGCTTACAGCGACGGAGCATGTGGTGGCCCTGACCTTTCACCAGCATGAAGTGGAGGGCCTGCCAGGCTTTGACACAAGTCCGGTCCCCGCGGTGCCAGGTAAGGTTTTTTTTTCTATCAGGTGTGTAGCATGTGTGGGGGAGGGGGTGAAAGGGAATATGTGGCAAGTGTGTGGATCCTCCAACCTGTGAATGTTTTGTGTCATCCACAGATGTGCAGGAGGGTGCAGGGCCATCTGGCCTGACCGCTCCAACACCAGGACAGCAGCCTATGAGGCCCCCCCAACAAGGCCGGAGTCCGCGGAGGAGGTTCGAGAGGAGGAGGACGATCATGAGGAGGAGGACGATCATGAGGAGGAGGACGATCATGAGGAGGGGGATAATCATGAGGAGGACGATCATGAGGAGGAGGAGTCAGGCACTGGACGAGTGGTTTGTGCGGACTCTTCCCCTCTGGCTGGCAGAAGCCTGCCCTCCCTAAGGGGGAGCCCCCCCCCCTCCTCCCCCAACATGGCTCCCCTCACAAGGGCCTCCCCTTCTCCCCGCCCACAACCCTCAGCTGGAGGCAGGATGTCATCCCAGAGCACCAAGGGGGCGCCCAATCTACTGCCCGCCAGTCTGCGAAGGGACCAGGCCCTCCAGACCCGCCATCTGGGACAGCTCTGCCAGACTTTTGGGCGGGTGGAGGAGAGCCTGTCCTCCATGAAGGATACACTGGGTAACCTGGACTCCCACTCCCGGGCTTTCACAACCTGCCTAAATGAACTGCAGACTACAGCAGCAGGCGTTGGGCAGGATGTGAGGGCCCTTATCCAGGCTATCCAGGCCAACACGGCAACACTTGGTGCTTCCCTGGACAGAATTGCCGTGGCCTTGGAGGGCAGGCCGCCAGGTGGGCAGATATCAGGGGCTGCTCCTCCTTCCCCGGGTTTTGCCCCTCCCCCATGAGTCTCCCCTGAGGGGCCGGGGCCGTGGCCGGGGGCGCCCCAGGCGTGGCTCACGCAGAGGGCACTAATTTTTTTTTCCCCCTTTTTTTTTTTTGGCTGACATTTTTTTTTTTTTTTGCTGACATTTTTTTTAAATTTTGGGTTGTGCATGCTGTTTGAATGTGGGGGTGACATTCCTGCTGGAAAAGGGGTGTCATCCTCAATTTGGTGGAGAAGGGTTCCCCAGGACCAGGCAGAAGTGATTCCCAGGTCCGTGTGAATGGTGTATGAATGTACAGTGACATAATTGGAGCCTTGACGTGGCGTTACTGCTCACCAGTCGTGCATGGTGGACTGGTGCCAATCCAATTTGATGAGGATGTGGGGTGTGTGTGCTAGGGACCACAGTGGTGTGCATGCATGCATTCTCATTGTGCCATGATTAATGTGTGTGTTTAACGTGCAAAGATGCCCAATATGAGCTGCCTCCTGACTGCTCTTCCCTCAGAAGACGGGGTATCCTCGGTTAGGGGTTGATTGTCTGGTTGGGGGGTCAGGTCATCACGTAGCTCAACCTGCAGGCCCTTCCTCACTGCGAGATTGTGCAGCATGCAACATGCAACGATGATATGGCACACGAAGTTTGGGGAATACAACAGTGTACCCCCAGACTTATCCAGGCATCGGAAACGTGACTTCAGGAGGCCAAAGGTGCGCTCCACCACTGCTCAGGTTTTGATGTGTGCTTGATTGTATCTTTCCTCCCCTGGGGTTTGGGGGTTCCGGATAGGAGTCATGAGATGGGGTCCCAGTGCATATGCAGAGTCACCTGGAAGGGAAAAGACAGGAGAATGCTAGTCATGCATGTGCCACTTGTGAGGTGTGCATCACGGGAGGGGATAGTCATGCCTGACTCCCATGTCACTCACCAACCAGCCAGGTGTTCCCATACACGTTCTGATCGAATTCCATTCGGATGTGGCATTGATTGTAGATGTAGCTGTCATGGGTGGATCCGGGGTGTTTGGCACGGACGTGCCATATGAGGCCTTGGGCATCAACTATCACCTGTACGTTGATGGAATGCCAATTCTTCCGATTGCGGTACATGTGCTCTGTCTCATGGGGGGGCTGGAGTGCCACATGTGTGCAATCAATGGCCCCGATGGTGCGTGGGAATCTGGCAATTCTGTAGAAATCTGTCATTGCCTTCAGCCGCAGGTCCTCAGTGGTGGGTTTGATGATTTGGTTGGCCAAGCGTGTGAGGATTGCAGGGACAACCTGGTGCACACATCTGCACATGGTGGATTGTGACATCCCAGCCACCACTCCACTTGTACGCTGAAAAGAGCCACTGGCAAGGACATGGAGTGTTGCCAGGACCTTCACCAGTGGCTGCACTGCTTGTGAGCGTTGTGTTGGGCTGGTGATGTCCTCCTGCAGGGTTGTGGTTAATTCCAGGATGGCATGAGGGGGGAATCTGAAGATGCGATACACCTCAGAATCACTCATGCCAAAGAGGTCTATGCGTGTGCGGTATATCCTCTCCCGTGCCATCCTCCGTGCCATCCTCTGTGCCCTCCTCCTTCTTTGGTCATCTAAATTCACTAGTGCAGCTATGAGCGACGATGCCCCTGGCATGTTGGCAGTCAAATTGTAGTGCAACACGTGTGTGTGGTCTGCTCCTCAGTAACGGTGTTGCTTTCTGTGAGATGTAGACGTTTTTTCAAAATTTAGACCAGCTTTTAGGTGCTCTAACTTTAGACAGGACATTTTGCTGTTGCGCACATCGCGTAGCCTGCGCAGCAACTGCGTTTTTTTGTGGATCCCCGCAACTCCCTCATTAGCATATTTGACTAGCAAATCAATGGTGTGTCTAGCGCATTTTTGCGCGGACGGATGCGTCTGTCTAACGAAATTACGCCGGACAAAAAAAAGTAGATTTCTGGCGTAAATCGTTTTCTGAATCGCGCGCATCTAAACGCACGCGCACATTTAGACTTACGCACGCGCAACACCAGTTGCGCAGGCGTAATCGCTCTGTGAATCTGGGCCAGTGTGTCTAGACATTTCAGAGATTACCACCATAAAGACCCGGGATGTATGACTTTCTATGGAATAGACAGGATAAAGGAACACTGGAGGGGGGAGAATAAAACTATAAAAGTATCCCAAAATGAAACCCGGTGGATCTACACGTTAGATACCCTCCAACCGTCTGGTATGAATATTGATGTGGACCTAAATTGCTTCTCAACCAATTTTTAATAT
Source organism: Rana kukunoris (assembly GCA_029574335.1). Taxonomy (NCBI): domain Eukaryota; kingdom Metazoa; phylum Chordata; class Amphibia; order Anura; family Ranidae; genus Rana; species Rana kukunoris. The sequence goes on along the minus strand of JAJQKJ010001827.1, from coordinate 36,189 downwards.
AATATTTTATATACTAAATTTCATATTTTATTTTTATTATTTATAACTGGAATCCCCTATATACAATAGCACATTAATATTATATATTATGGCCCAGATTCACACAGAAATGGATTATCGTAGCGTATCAGAAATACACTACGCCGCCGTTTTTTACCTGGCTCTCTGGAATTCAGGTAGATTTTGTCCAGTAAATGACGGCGGCGTAGTGTATTTCTCCCGTCGCAATCCATCTGCGCGAGTAGGGGGCGTGAATCATTTAAAATAGGCGCGTTCCCGCGGCGATCGATCTGCACATGCTCCGTTCGCAAATTTCCCGCTGTGCATTGTGCGAAATCACGTCGTGACGTCATTCGTTGTTTAGGTAGCGTCGTTTACGGGCGATCCTAGTCCCGAACGAGTTACGTAAACAAAAACAACAAAAAAAAAATTCTAAGCGGGAACGACGGCCATACTTAACATGGGCTACGTAACGTTAGAGCAGCAAAAAGCTGCTCTAACATTACGTACAAAAAAATAGACGAAAGCGATTGCGAAGACCACTCGTATCTTCGGGAATCGCCGTAAAAAAACATTTGCATATCCCGACGCATCAAAACGACGCAAACTCCTCCCAGCGGCCACAAATAGATGGCAGCGTAGATCCGAAGGCTTACGAAGACGTAAGCCTCTCGGATCGAAGCCCGAAGCCGCCGTATCATGGTTTGAGGATTCAAACTAGTGATACGGCGCGCGAAATTTGAAATTACTCCTGTCTAACACCAGTTAGACAGGCGTAATTGCTCTATGAATCTGGGCCTATATTTTTAAATTCTTTATTGTCTTATTGACATATATACACTACCTCCTTTTACAACATCTCCTTTTAACCACTCCTCATTTATATTAGATATCCTAACTTTATTAATTTTATTAATTTTTATTGATGTTTTTTTATTAATGCCTATTCATTCATTTTTCATTAATGTTTATCTGTTCATTTACTTATTTTATTAATCTTATTAATTTATGCTTGATCATATATACACATCACTTTGTGTTAGCTTGGAGTTTAGCAAAACAATTGTGTATCTTAAATTCGATCAAACTTCCGTGTTTTTTCTGATCTGAAAAGCGAAAGTTTTTTAAATATAGAGCCCCTAGTGTCAGGAATTCGGTCTGCAAAAATCTTCAATATGGAGGACGCTCGAAAGACGGGATTCTTTTCGACGTAGGATCGGATTTTTTTCCCGACAGAACGTCCGTTCTAATGTCGACTCTAATACAGAGCCTCTAGCGCTAGGACTTCGGTCTGCAAAAATCTCCAACATGGAGGACGCCCGAATGACGGAGTTTTTTCCGTCGTAACGTCAGATTCGTTTCTCCGACGCAACGTCCGTTCTTTCCGACACAACGTCGATTGTAACATAAATAAGGAAGTGCTGAAAGCTCAGAGGCACGCTCCAGATGACGTCAGTATGACGAAACCGGTCGAGAGTTCGTTCCTCAGAGCTACAGCACACTTTTCTCAAGGCTTTTAAAACTACATGTAAATTGTGAGTACCCATTGTTTTGTCAGAAAAAAACTTTACTATTTGTGAAACGGTATCACGCTATTTGGCACTTTTGTTTGTCTTCTCTATGAGCGGCTGAACGGTTGGACAGATCCCATGTGAGAAAACCAGGCAGATATTGAATTGTGAACACTTATTGTGAGAGCCTGTTACCCCTGCAGGGGTGATTGGATCCGGTGGGTGCGGGACCATTGGGGGAGAGCACTGAGTGATCCACTGACGGCTATACCTGCATGAAGCACTTATCACTTTATTTTGTATGAAGCAATCTTGAAAATAATTTTTTGCATTTTTTTGCATTTTGGACTTTTTCTTGGATAATTATTATCATTAATTTATTTTTGAAGAATTTATCACTTATTTATATGGAATAATTTTGATTACATTATAGCACATAGTAAGATTGGAAATTGGACTTGATTGGACTATATGGACTATTATTATTATCATCAATTTATTTTTCACATATTGTTTTATTATATATAATATCAAAATTACTGGCATCACTACAAGGATTTGCACTTTTCAGCACATTAATTTTGACCACAGTACTTTCACTTGTTTTGGTTACACCCCGTTTTTGCACTTATATATATATATTTTTATCTTAGTAGGCGCCATCACCTGCTATTTATACCTAATCATCTATCCCCACCTAGGTGGGTTTTTATGCAGGGGCTGCCACTACAAAAATCTAATCACCTATTTCATCACTTCACTAGTTCATCACCTATTTAAGTAGTCTGTGGCGCAGATTCATTCCTCTTTCTTTCACAACCCCTCCCAATAACTCCAATTGGAGCGCAACAAGGAGCCACGTGCAAATTATTGCATCAAAAATTGTTATTAGGCGCCCCTGTTAAACAGGGGCTGAAAATTTGGGCCTTGGGCACAACACAACACTGCAACCCATCACAATAACCCCAATTGGAGCGCAACAAGGAGCAACGTGCAAAGTATTGTATCAAAAATTGTTATTAGGCGCCCCTGTTAAACAGGGGCAGAAAAATTGGGCCTTGGGCACAACACAACACTGCAACCCCTCACAATAACAGACGCTGGCGATGGTTGCTGGAACCGGTCAGACCTTGGGGCTGCGTACTAAAAAACTGCCTGAACGCATCCGTCAGACGACCACCTTCTCCACCGCCCCTTCTGTGACTCACCGAAGCCTCAGCAAGACGTTGTCCAGAGCCAGGTTTTGGTAATCCCCCCGGTTCTGGGAACGCATTGCACAGACCCTTCTGCAAGGCCTCCCGCAGAAGTTTCATCTTCTGCTCCCTCTGCGATGGCAACATAAGGTCTGCAACCTTACTCTTGTAACGTGGATCAAGGAGAGTCGCCAGCCAGTAATGATCCCTCTCCTTAATAGCACGTACATGAGGATCCTTACGCAGGCTTTGCAGGATCAGGGAGGCCATGCAGCATAGGTTTGCCGAGGCATTCGGGCCACAGTCCTCTGGGTCATTGAGGACGACAGGATCCACAGGCATCTCATCCCAGCCACGTTAAACTCCACGTGCTCCTTGGGACTGTAAATGATCCCTTGAAGACTGCTGCTGCTGAGTGCTAGGCTCCACTTCCATGCTGCTGATACAATCCTCCTCCTCCTCCTCCTCCTCCTCCTCCTCCTCCTCTTCCTGTGTGCTAGGTGGGCAAGCAGGACCACTGTCTGGGTAAAGGGGGCTTTGAGAGGTAAGGAAGTCATCCTCTTCCTCCCTCTGTTCTGCCTCAAGCACCCTGTCCATTATTCCACGTAGCGTGTGCTCCAACATGTGAATAAGAGGGACAGTCTCACTGATGCATGCACTGTCACTGCTCACCATCCTCGTGGCCTCCTCAAATGGTGACAGGACAGTGCATGCATCCCTGATCAAGGCCCACTGGCGTGGGGAAAAAAACCTAGCTGCCCTGACCCAGTTCTGCTGCCATATTGGCACAGGTACTCATTGATGGCCCGCTGCTGCGTGTGCAGCCGCTGCAGCATGGACAACGTTGATTTCCATCCGGTGGGCATGTCACAAATTAGGCGGTTCTTGGGCAGGTTGTATTCCCTTTGGAGGTCAGTCAGCCGAGCAGTGGCATTATATGACCTCCGAAAATGCACACAGACTTTCCTGGCCTGCTTCAGGACACCCTGCAATCCCGGGTACCTGCCCAAGAACCGCTGCACCACCAAATTGAGGACATGCGCAAAACAGGGCACATGGGTGAGTTTTCCCTGTCGCAGTGCAGAGAGGAGGTTGATGCCATTATCGCTGACCACCATTCCAGGCTTCAGCTGGCGTGGCGTCAACCACCTCTCAGCCTGACCCTGCAGAGCTGACAAAACCTCTTCCCCAGTGTGGCTCCTGTCGCCCAAGCACACCAGCTCTAGCACCGCATGGCATCTCTTGGCCTGCATTCCTGCGTATCGCCTCGTACGCCTACAGAGCACGGCTGGTTCGGAGAAAACATCCCCACAGGAAGAGGCCACAGAGGAAGAAGAAGAGGAGGGGGTGGAGGATAGAGGTGTGTCACAAGCAGAAGTATTGTTTTGGAGGCGTGGTGGCGGAACAACCTACAAAACTACTGGACCTTGCCCTGCGTCCTTCCCAGCTGCCAGCAGAGTCACCCAGTGTGCCGTAAAAGACAGGTAACGTCCCTATCCATGCCTGCTGGACCATGAGTCAGCGGTAATATGCACCTTACCACTGACCGCCCTGTCCAGCGAGGCATGGACATTGCCTTCCACATGCCGGTAGAGAGCCGGAATAGCCTTCCGTGAGAAAAAGTGGCGTTTTGGTACTTGCCACTGAGGTACTGCACATTACACAAACTCACGGAAGGGGGCATAATCTACCAACTGAAAAGGTAGCAGTTGAAGTGCTAGCAATTTCGCTAAGCTAACATTCAACTGCTGGGCATGTGGATGGCTGGGATTGTACTTCTTTCGGCGCTGCAGCAGCTGGGGCAGGGAAATTTGCCTGGTACTATCAGTAGATTGACCGCTACTACTAGCTTGTGACACACCTATTTCTACACCTTCACTGCAGGCTTCAGAGAGGACTGGGGGTCTACTGGGGTTGGAGGTCCCAGAAGGGCAAGGGGGGGTACGCTTTTGTCTTTGGTGTGGGTCTTTCTGGTGTGCTTGCCAACGAGCTGCATGGCAGGTCGACATATGTCTGGACAAGCATGTGGTACCCAGGCCGTTGATGTTTTGGCCACGCGAGATACGCTTGCGACATAAGTTGCAAATAGCAAAGGTACGATCTTGTGGACATGTTTCAAAAAAGGCCCATACCAAAGAACATTTTGCTGTACCGGTCAGACACAGCAGCGCCATGCACAAGCGCAGTAGATGTGTGCTGTAATGCAGTGGGTGTGACCTTAAGCTGACCCCTGGAGGGCATCCTGCCTCTTTGGAGATGTGCTGTGCCTCATCCTCCTCCTCCTCCTCCTCTCTCCTATCAGGCACCCAGGTAGAGTCAGTGACCTCATCATCCCCTCCCTCCTCATCACTGTCAACAACCTGGCAGTATGCTCCAGTTGGGGGAACATCATCACTGACAAATTGCTGTCCCTCTCGGACACCCCCTCTCCCTGGGCTCACATCAATGCCTTTCTCTATCAGTGTTCCGTCATCGGAGTCTTCAAAACGCTGCGCATCTTCCTGCAGCATGTACCCAACACTGTGTTGAAACAGTTCGGGGGACTCCTCAGGAGGACATGGTGGTACTAGGGAAGTATTGTGTGAAGCCATTGTGCAGAGGGAAGAGGACGCCTTGGCAGCTGCTTTGCCAGATGAACTTTGATCAGTCTGTGTGAGAGAGGATGAGGAGGATGAGGACGGCTTGGTCATCCACTCTACTAATTTCTCTGCATGTTGAGGCTCAACACGGCCAGCTCCCGAAAAGAAGGACGAGCGGCCACGGCCATGGCCACGTGCTGAAGAGGATGCACCACATACACTACCAGCGTTACCTCTACATGCAGAGCCTGCTTGCCCTCGTGACTCTCTGCCTCTCTTTGTTGTCCTTCCAGACATATTTATGCGCTCAGGTGGTATATAACAGCACACGTCCAGTGACACTAACTGCGCTCAGGTGGTATATAAAAGCACACGTACAGTGACACTAACTGCGCTCAGGTGGTATATAAAAGCACACGTACAGTGACACTAACTGCGCTCAGGTGGTATATAAAAGCACACGTACAGTGACACTAACTGCGCTCAGGTGGTATATAACAGCACACGTCCAGTGACACTAACTGCGCTCAGGTGGTATATAAAAGCACACGTACAGTGACACTAACTGCGCTCAGGTGGTATATAAAAGCAGACGTCCAGTGACACTAACTGCGCCCAGGTGGTATATAAAAGCACACGTCCAGTGACACTAATTGCGCTCAGGTGGTATATAAAAGCACATGTACAGTGACACTAACTGCGCTCAGGTGGTATAAAAAAGCACACGTCCAGTGACACTAACTGCGCTCAGGTGGTATATAACAGCACACGTCCAGTGACACTAACTGCGCTCAGGTGGTATATAAAAGCACACGTCCAGTGACACTAACTGCGCTCAGGTGGTATAAAAAAGCACACGTACAGTGACACTAACTGCGCTCAGGTGGTATATAAAAGCACACGTACAGTGACACTAACTGCGCTCAGGTGGTATATAAAAGCACACGTACAGTGACACTAACTGCGCTCAGGTGGTATATAAAAGCACACATACAGTGACACTAACTGCGCTCAGATGGTATATAAAAGCACACGTCCAGTGACACTAACTGCGCTCAGGTGGTATATAAAAGCACACGTACAGTGACACTAACTGCGCTCAGGTGGTATATAAAAGCACACGTCCAGTGACACTAACTGCGCTCAGGTGGTATATAAAAGCACACGTCCAGTGACACTAACTGCGCTCAGGTGGTATATAAAAGCACACGTACAGTGACACTAACTGCGCTCAGGTGGTATATAACAGCACACGTCCAGTGACACTAACTGAGCTCAGGTGGTATATAACAGCACACGTCCAGTGACACTAACTGCGCTCAGGTGGTATATAACAGCACACGTGCGGTGACACCAAATGCGCTAAGGTGGTATGTAACAGCACACGTGGGGTGACACCAAATGCGCTAAGGTGGTATTAAACAGCACACGCACAGTCAGAGCGACTGCGTTTCTGTGCAATTCAATAGCCCCCTTGCATTAACAGCAACTGCCTTTCTGTGCAAATAAATAGCACACATGCAGTAACAGTTAATGCGTCTATGTGCAATTAACTAGCACACGTCGACTAACACGTTAGAGCATCAAGCACAATCTCCTGCCTGACAGATACTAATAGCAGAACTAGCTAAGCTATACAGTTTATAAATATATTGACAACTCCTAGGGATGTCAATATATTCTCTACAAACTGTACATTTAACTATACTAACTAGTAGCCTCCCTGATCTATCTATCTATCTATCTACAGTATCTATCTATCTATGTAAAAAGACACACTGGGGTAGATTCATGTAAAATGGCGCATCGTTGCTCCGGCGTGGCGCATCTTTTTTCCGCTACGCCGTACCCGCGCGGAGAGGCATTTACTGTATTCATCATTTTTTCACTCACCTGCGTAGCGGTTTTTCGACGGCGTAAGGCAGCGGAACTGGAAGTGGGCGTCAACACATGCAAATGATGGTCTGACGGTGGTGCTGAGAGATCCGTACGGTGTATCTTAAACGGCGCATGCGCACTGATGGTACCTGGCTGGCTGGCTCCTGTGCACATGCGCAGTACGGCGCGCCGTCACCACCAAGATCCGCCGTACCACTTCCTACTAGTGCATAAATACGCACACAGAAGCGCCACCTTGCAAAACGTGACCAGCATTTTTTATGAATTGCCAGGGCTTTTGTATTTAGGGTGGCTGCACCAGACACTGCCGGTGACCGCAGAATGTTCAACTTCAGCCATCAGGAGAAGGCTGTGATAACGGATGCGCTCTCCCAACATGGGTCCCGCCTCTATGGGCCACAGAGTGCCAACACTGGCAAAGCGGAGAAGGACCAGGCAGGTGAATGTTGTTGGTGTGGCGGAGAGGGAGCCCAAGCATATCCGCAAAAAAATAAATTATATGCGGAGACTGGTCAAAGACAAGCTTGTGGCCATGAGAAAGCATGCCAGTGCCACAGGTGGAGGACCAGCCACAACAATTACCCTGACTGCAGAGGACATGGTGGTGGCCAGGTTGCTGGATAGGGAGCTGGTGGAGGGTCTTCCTGGCTTTGAATCAGGGGATCAGCCTTTGAGGTCAGGTAAGTCTGTTTTATCTGCTTTGTGGTGTGTTGCATGGGGGGGGGGGGGAACATGTGCCAAGTGTGTGGCTCCTCCAAAATGTGTTTGTTTTGTGTCATCCACAGATGTGCAGGATGGAGCTGGCCCGTCAGTTGATGCAGGGCGAACCACCCCATCCATGCTGGAGATCGCCCCTACAGCAGTGCTTGAGCAGGTTGAGGAGGAGCACGTCGGGGGAAGAAGAGGCTGCTGTTTATATTCTGGAGGAGACCCCCATACCTGGCCACTCCCAAACCACCCCCCCCATGCAAGATTCCCCCTCAAGGGACACCATCCCCTCCAGGGATTCCCCCTCAAGGGACACCATCCCCTCCATGGATTCCCCCTCAAGGGACACCATCCCCTCCAGGGATTCCCCCTCAAGGGACACCATCCCCTCCAGGGATTCCCCTTCAAGGGACCTCCCCTACACCCGTCCTCCAGCCTCTCAGGCCTCTAGGAAGGCAACGAGGAAAACCAGAGGAGTCCCTGATGATTTTACAGATCACCTGGCAAGGAACCAGACAAGACAGACCCACCATATTGGTTCTCTTGCGGGTGATCTTCATCGGGTGGCAGATAGCCTGGTGTCCTCGGCCGCGAGCCAGGCTGCTTGCACTGTGGCAGTGCAGGAAGCCATCACCCAGCAGGCTGGGCAGAATACTGCTATCAACGATAGTCTGCAGGACGTTGTGGGGAATGGGGCAGCCCTTCTGTCCTGCCTGGTGGACCTGCAGACCACCACATCTGGCCTGGTCTCCGAGGTCCGGAGCCTGGCAGCTGCTGTCCGTGAGGAGGGGAGGCCGACACGGCGACAGCAGCGCAGCAATACTACCCGCCGGCTGCGGATGCAGGCTGCCACCAATACGTACCTCCACCGGCTAGCCGTGGCAATGAAGGGCAGCCAGGCAGCAAGGGAGAGACTGGTTGAGGTTCAACCACCTGCCCCCCCAGCCCCCCCACCTGTGGCTCGCCCCAGGCAACTGCGCCCCAGGAGCCTAGGGACAAGAAGGAGCCCACGACAGGGCCGTTGATTTATGCAAAAATTATGTTGGATACTCAGATTATGAGTTTTATTTTTGTTTATCTCCCTGCACACGGTGAGGAGTGCAGGCTACAGTGTGAATGTGGTGTGAATGTGTGGGGGTGACACTCCTGCCATTAAGGGGTGTCACCCTCAGTCGTTGGTGAGAAATTATCACCACGACACGTGTGAATGGTGTATGAATGTACAGCAACATAATTGGAGCCGTGGCGTGGCGTTGCTGCTCCCAAGTCCCATGTGGTGTACTTGGGTCTAATCCAATTTGATGTGGATGTGGTGTGTGTGTGCGCTAGGGATCACAGTGGTGTGCATGCATGCATGCTCATTGTGCCATGATTAATGTGTGTGTTTAACGTGAAAAGTAGCCTACCACAAGGACCCTCCTGACTGCTCTTTCCTTTAGCAGACGGGGGACCCTCGGGCAAGGGGGGACTGTGTGGTTCGGGGGTCAGGTCATCACGTAGCTCAATCTCCAGGCCCTTTCTCACGGCAAAGTTGTGCAGCATGCAACATGCCCCAATGATCTGGCACACAAAGTTTGGGGAATACAACAGGGTACCCCCAGACTTTTCCAGGCATCGGAAACGTGACTTCAGAAGGCCAAAGGTGCGCTCCACCACTGCACGGGTTTTGATGTGTGCTTCATTGTATCTTTGCTCTCCTCTGGTTTGGGGATCCCGGAATGGAGTCATGAGATGGGGTCCCAGTGCATATGCCGCGTCACCTAGTAATGAAAAGACAGGAGGATGTTAATAGTGCATGTGCGCGTTGTGAGGTGTGCATCACGGGAGGGGATAGTCATGCCTGCCACCCATGTCACTCACCAACCAGCCAGCTGTCCCCATACACGTTCTGTTCAAATTCTGTGGAGATGGTGCTTTGACGGTATATGTAGCTGTTATGGCTGGACCCGGGGTCCTTGGCACGGACGTGCCATATGAGGCCTTGGCCATCGACTATCACCTGTACATTGATGGAATGCCAATGCTTCCGATTGCAGTATATGTGCTCTGTGTCCCGGGGGGGCCGTAGTGCCACATGTGTGCAATCAATGGCCCCCACAGTGCGAGGGAATCTGGCAAGGTTGTAGAAATCTGTCATTGCCTTTCTCCGCAGGTCCTCAGTGGTGGGTTTGATAATTTGGTTGGCCATGCGTCTGAGGATTGCGGGGACAACCTGGTGCACACATCTGCTCATGGTGGATTGTGACATCCCAGCCACCAATCCACTTGTTCTTTGAAAAGATCCACTGGCAAGGAAATGAAGTGTTGCCAGTACCTTCACCAGTGGCTGCACTGCTTGTGAGCGGTGTGTCTTGCTGGTGATGTCATCCTGCAGGGTTGTGGTTAGTTCCAGGATGGCTTCAGGGCTGAATCTGAATAGGCGAAACACCTCCAATTCACTCATGCCAAACACGTCAATGCACGTGCGGAATATCCTCTCCCGTGCCCTCCTACGTGCACGTCGACGCTGTAGGGCTATGAGCAAGGCTGCCCCTGGCATGTTGGCAGACAGATGTGTTGTCCAGCAAGTGTTTTAGCTCAATTCGTCTGTAACAGTGTTGCTTTAGCTGCTCTCCAGCTGATCTGTTCAACTCCTGTGCAAAGTTACCCCTGCTTTATGAGGGGTGACTTTCCGCAGAAAATTGCAGTTACGCGCACCGGGTTACGCCGGCGCCAGAGAAACGTGCGTTTCTGAATCGGCGGATCTCCCTCATTTGCATATTTGAATAGATAATCCATGGGAACGGTTGATCTGTCCCGCGTAAAGATGCGCCAAAGACACGACGGCGTGGAAAAGTTACGCTGGAAAAAAGTAGCCGATTTGAAGGCGGATCTGGTATAGTAGGTACGGCGCATTGATCCGACGGCGCTAAATAACAGTTACGCCGCACATCTCTAAAAACGCCGGAGTAATTGCTACATCAATCTACCCCTGTGTCTCTATCTATCTATCTCTCTCTCTCTCTGTCTGTCTGACTGCAAAGCAAGCCGGAACAAACTACACGAGGCCGCCCGGGAGGCGGCCTTTTATAGTGTGGGGCGTGTGCTAAAGCCCTGAGCCCTAATTGGCCAAAGCACCCAGGCTTTGGCCAATTAGGTCTCTTCGTTTTTTGGGCGCTGTGATTGGCCAAGCATGCGGGGTCATGGTGCATGCTTGGCCAATCATCAGCGCGCAACGCCGCAGTGAATTATGGGTCATTCGAATTTGGCGCGAACGACCCGATTTGTTCGTTTTCGACGAACAATCGAACGGCCAATGTTCGATGCGAACATGTGTTCGCATCGAACACGAAGCTCATCCCTACACAGGAGATTGCCAGCATAAGAGGCCGCACTGACATCCTGGAGACTAAACATGATGAACTGGCTTTAGCTCATAATGATCTCAGAAAAGGCTATGAAACTCTAGCTGACAGCTTCTCCTTCATGCAGGCTCACATAGAGGATTTGGACAACAGAAACAGAAAAAATATTAGGGTACGTGGTGTCCCTGAATCCATTACTGATTTAAATCAAGCTATCACCAAACTGTTCCATAACCTTGTCCCTGATAAACCTCTTTCTGCATTTGCTTGTGAACGACTGCATAGAGCTCTGCGGCCTAAACCTGCTCCAGACGAACCCCCACGATTACAAATTTACCCTGATATCTCTCCTGTGACTTTGGACAGGAGACGCAGGATGAAGGAGGTTACTAATATACGCCAAGCTGCAAGAATTAAATATCGGTGGGGCTTCCCATTCAAGCTATCTATTATGCACAAAGGTGCTACCTATACAGTATACAATGGGCCAGATTCAGGTAGATGAGAGCATCTTTGCTCCAGAGTAACGCTTCTCATTTACGTTACTCTGAAGACCCTTTCAGCGCAAGTCCTGTAATTCACATAGCAGTTGCGCGTAAACTTGCGCCAGAGTAACGATAATGCGCTGGCGTAACCCGACGCAAGTGGAAGTGGGTGTGATCATATGTAAATGATGGGCGGAGCCCAGCGCAGAGGCTTACGTTCAGCGCATCAACCACGGAGCATGCGCAGTGAGTGCGGCTCCACTCGCCCCCTTTGTGCGCATGCTCACAACTTCCGTCGGCACCACTTCACGGGAAACGTCAGCGCAATGCCTTCCGTTGGGCGTTTAAATGCGCCCGTAGAAGCGCCATTTCGGCACTAAAGTATATCCTGCTCCCCCTCCCCGCAGTGATGTTACTTTTGTTTTGAGATGGCTGCTCCCGTTCCCCGCAAACACACAGGAGAAAGCTGAACTTTAATGGCCAGGAGCTGTCAGCCGTCATCTCGGCTATGGAGACCTATGATGTCTTCCTCCATGGCTGTAAAATTTGACAGACAAGCATGGACAGAGGTGTTGTCCTGCAAGTGGGGGTGCTCAGCTAGCTCTTATCGTCGGTAACGCTGCTGTAGCTGCTCTCCTGCTGACCTGTGGCCATCTGGAGTAAAGATAAAGCAGCCTTTTGTAGAAATAACTTTGCGCCGGACGGACGAGATACGCGCGGCGCATGTAGCCAGCGTATGGTGCTAATCCGTTCGTGAATTGTGAAAAATCCCTCATTTGCATATTTGCAGGGGAAATCAATAGGCGCGACTGATGCGCCCAACGAAATTAAGCGCTGACGATACTCTGGCGTCGGAACGTTCCGCCAGTCGCAAATGACCCGTTATTGGGCGCATCTAGTTTGGTGGGTACGGGCACATAGAAACGACGGCGCATCATCACAGTTACGCGGCGCATATCGAAATACTCCAGCGCAAGTGTTCCTGAATCTGGCCCAATGTCATCGAGGGCAAAGATCTGCTTGTTAAACTGGGCTTGCTGGAACAATCCCTGCTTTGCTGCTTCCCGTCCACTCCTTCATCCAGACGCTCTCAACGTGAACAAAGAAGATGGAACCAACCTTCTCAAGATCATGTTGCTTAAACTTCTGCAGAGGAACTTGCTAAGTTTATGGTCGTGGCCCTCTGACTGAGAGTGATGTGGATCACATAAACACGCGACAAGACTTACAACATAAATAGACCTGAAGTGTGCCTTGGTGGTCTGGTCAGTATGCCAAGAAAAGGGGGCAAAAGACTCAGATAGGGAAATAGCTTTTATTGATTTCTTGTATCTATTGAGCCAGCTTGGTAAAGGCTTGTGCCATTTCTTCCTGAGGATTTGGGATGTATGTGGCAAAACAAGGAGACTTCCCATCAGCCTGGTATCTTGATTACGTGGTCTGGTACTCCCTGTTGGGAGGCAGCTGAGGCTGCTCTAATTCGGAAAGAATGTCCAGAGAACTGACTGGGGTTTGAAGCCCAAGTTGCTTAGGATTCTGACATGCTTGACAAACTGGCTGCCACTCAGGGAGCTGGTTTAGAAAGAGTAGCAACAAGCTACCATCAGATTGGCTGGGTAGATGGAGCAGTAGTCGGTCGAGCACCGTCACTGGGCGTCAGGCATTGTTAGTCTGAAACAGGTTGATGTCAACCCCCGGGGCTGGTTTGTTTTGTTTGCAGACAGAGTGTAGGGGTTCGAAAGCGAGTCGGGTGGCGTCGGAGCAGTGTCTGACTGCCGGAGCCACTGACTGTAAATTCACTAGGTCGTAGGGAACCGTAGAAGGCCTGTTAGATGGCTGCTTGGGTGACTATGCTGGGCAAGGCCCTAAATGGGGAACGAGTAAGGATTTCAGACATGTCCCTAAAGAGGGCACTCTTGAAAGGTAGGTGCTTGCCACTGACTACTGGTTGGTGATTCTGTATACCCTGTAGGAGGGACTTGACTGCATGGGCTCGAGAATACTGACAGTTTACTTGGGTCCTGCAGGGACAGGAAATGCTGGATGCCATCTAGATATGGCGTGATAGTATTGTGAGAAAGGGTCAGCTGCGTGTGGCAATACGATATGAAGGCTAGGACGTGTCTAACTTTGCCTATTGCTTCTCCGAGGCAAGTGGCCAAAAATTTGCGGTTAGTGTTCCAAGCAGTGCGATAGGCCTTCATTGTGTTGCGTGCCAAGGATTGGTTAATAAGCTGGGTTGAGTTGGTGAGATGCTACTTCAGTCCATCGTCAGCAATGACCAGGGTGGGACAGGGATGGTTATTGGGTTGGCTCCAGGCTCTTGCTGGAAAAACAAAGTAAGGTTGGAATGGGACAGAGCATCAGCTGCGATTTTGCATTTGCCTGGAATATGTCTACAGAAGATATTAAACTGGTGACGGAGTGACACCTACGCGATCCTGCGCAGGAGGGACATGATGGGGAGAGGCTTGATCTACCTTAATTAAGTTGGCTGTGGCCTGATTGTCTGTGGTGAAGAACACTGTCTGTCCAGTTCAAGTGTGGCCCCAGACCTGGGCAGCTGCCACAATGGGGTACAGCACGAGGCGTGATGAAGACTGGGTGAAGCAGAAATTTAAGAGAATTTCTGGGGGTCAAGGTTTGGAGAACCAGTGGCGGATGAAAAATGCACGCAAAAGCCTGTGGTGGCTCGGCTGACACTGCCGGGATGAAGATTGAAATGCTGTTCTATCAGGCGGGGAAGTTGTCCCACATAGCTAAGTCTGCTACTGATGCTTGGTCTAGTTTGGGAACTTGGACTGGATCTTGCATTGGTGTGAGAAAATCAAGACAATACACAGGTGCTCAACAAGACGATATATAAGAAGGCCAGTATGGTGGCCTGAGTTTATGGGAGGAGCCCGGAGGGTATTTAAGCAGCCCACTCACACATGCTCTTTGTCGGTTCAGTGTGCAGTACTACACGTCACTGGGCCGACTCTTCCCAGCTCACCTCGTGTCCGTGAGTCTGCGCATTCAATCGCATTCGACATCGCAAGTGCATTGCAGCTTCTCCGTTATTGGTCTTCGACGGAGGTTCCCGCTTACTGTCGCAGGTTGTATTCAAACCTTTTGTATCATGTGCAATCTTGCAATTCGTTATGCTTCCTATCCTGCATTTCTTTTGTAAAAATCTGCCTCTGAGTTATTGTTGCTCATGTTCTAACATCTTAGTTACAAGCTTGGTACATTTGTAACTTCCTCCTGCCAAACAAACTATTTATTTGTATATTCATATTTGTGTCCATGCTTGCTGTCTCATTCATTTGGAGATTAGCATATATTCTTTGTATGGGTTCTTTGGCAGATTGAGGTGGTAATTGAACTCACCTGCTGCCTTGTCTGCACTTGATAAGCCTGGGGGGATGGTTGGCTGGTAGCATACACTCTACAACCAATTCACAGCGGATTTGTTCAACACTCCTTACTTCCGATTTGTATCAGATTTGTTTAATGCATTTTACAACCGTTTTTGTATCAGTCATTTCTCTTTATAACCGTTTTGTATCAGATACATTGCATACTTTCCACCATTGCCATTCTATGTTTCCCCCATGCCGTGCGTTTTAGTTTCCGCAGCGGAACTTACGAATTGTTTGTACACGGTTCTTCTCTCTCATTTATTTACCAAAGTTATTTCCTGTGCGTCATGCATGGCGCCACACCACACCACGCCACACTCTTCGGATGTGTTGCACATCCACTCCAGTCCAAGCAAACCCAGTTGCATGTTCATTGTCCCAGGTAGGAATCGTTAGCTTGTTTGTCATGTCAAAATACGTGGCCACTCATGGGGGCTGATTTACTAATGAAGCTGCGCTGCGCCGGTACATGCCTTAATAGGTGCTCTGGATGAAGCCCTAATTAGGCGCATGAACCGGCGGCAGCAGCAGCGCGATGTGATTGATAAGTAAAGCCGCCGCCAAACTCCCTGTATAAGTCTATGGGGGGAAATCTTAATTGTAAATTTTAAAGGCTAATCTGCAAGTTTTGTCCTAAAAAGTGTTTGGGGACCACAGTACTGCCCCAGGGGACATGTACCAATGCTTTTTTTAATTTTTAAAACTGCCGTTTTTTCGGGAGCAGTGATTTTAATAATGCTAAAAGTGCAATAATAAAAGTGTAATTTTTCTTTAAATTTCGTACCATGGGGGGCTCTAATGTCAGCATGTGAAAAAGCGCATGTTTCCCGTAGTTAGAACTGTCTCTGCACAAAATGTCATTTTTCAAAGGAAAAAAGCCATTTAAAACTGACTCGCGGCAATAATGAATTGTCGGCTCCCGGCAATTGCAGGAGAATTCATTCATTAAAAAAACGAAAAAAAAAAGCGTGGGGGTCCCCCCAAATTCAATAACCAGACCCTTTAGGTCTGGTATGGATATTAAGGGGAACCCCGCCGTCAATTGTAAAAAAAAAATGACGTGGGGTTCCCCCCAAATATCCATAACCAGACCCTTCAGGTCTGGTGTGGAATTTAAGGGGAACTCCACCCCAAATTATAAAAAAAAATGCCGTGGAGTCCCCCCTAAAATCCACACCAGACCCCTTATCCGAGCACGTTGACCTGGCCGGCCGCAGAAAAGAGGGGGGGACAGAGCGCGGCCCCCCCCCCTCTCCTGAACCGCACCAGGCCACATGCCCTCAACATTGGGAGGGTGTTTTGGGGTGCCCCCCAAAACACTTTGTCCCCATGTTGATGAGGACAAGGGTCTCTTCCCCACAACCCTTGCCCGGTGGTTGTGGGGGTCTGCGGGCAGGAGGATTATCGAAATCTGGAAGACCCCTTTAACAAAGGGGCCCCCCAGATCCCGGCCCCCCCACTGTGTGAAATGGTAATGGGGTACCTTGTACCTCTACCATTTCACGAGAAAAAAAAATGTAAAGGGTTAAAAACGACAAGAGCCGGTTTTTGACAAGTCCTTTATTATCTTCTTTCTTCTTTTCTTCGGGTTTCTTCTTCCTTCTTCTTCTTCCTCTGCTTCTGTCTTGGGTCTTCTATTCCCGCATCTTGCCCGGCGTGTTCTTCCATTTTTTTCTCCTTCCGCTGTCCTTCTCGTCCGCATCTTCTTGTTCTTCTTCGCCGGAGGCGCCGCTTCCAATTGAAATCCCCGCTGTCTGCCGGACCACGCCCCCCCCTCTGACGCCACGGGCAAGCTCTTAGGAAAGTCCCCGTGTGGTGCCTGTGCGTCAGAGGGGGGCGTGGTCACATGTTCCAGAAAGCGGGCAATTCAATTGGAAGCGGCGACTCCGGCAAAGAAAAAGCCGCGCACAAGCTTCAAATTGAATTGCCCGCCCTCTGACTTGTGACCACGCCCCCCTCTGACGCACTTGCAGCGCACTCCTAAGAGCTTGCCCGTGGCGTCAGAGGGGGGCGTGGTCCGGCAGACAGCGGGGATTTCAATTGGAAGCGGCCGCTCCGGCGAAGAAGAACAAGAAGAATATGCGGACGAGAAGGACAGCGGAAGGAGAAAAAGATGGAAGAACACGCCGGGCAAGATGCGGGAATAGAAGACCCAAGACAGAAGCAGAGGAAGAAGAAGAAGAAGAAGAAGAAGGAAGAAACCCGAAGAAAAGAAGAAAGAAGATAATAAAGGACTTGTCAAAAACCGGCTCTTGTCGTTTTTAACCCTTTACATTTTTTTTCTCGTGAAATGGTAGAGGTACAAGGTACCCCATTACCATTTCACACAGGGGGGGGTCGGGATCTGGGGGGCCCCTTTGTTAAAGGGGTCTTCCAGATTTCGATAAGCCTCCTGCCCGCAGACCCCAACAACCACCGGGCAAGGGTTGTGGGGAAGAGACCCTTGTCCTCATCAACATGGGGACAAGGTGTTTTGGGGGGCACCCCAAAACACCCTCCCAATGTTGAGGGCATGTGGCCTGGTGCGGTTCAGGAGAGGGGGGGCCGCGCTCTGTCCCCCCCTCTTTTCTGCGGCCGGCCAGGTCAACGTGCTCGGATAAGGGGTCTGGTGTGGATTTTAGGGGGGACTCCGCGCCATTTTTTTTCAATTTGGAGTGGAGTTCCCCTTAAATTCCACACCAGACCTGAAGGGTCTGGTTATGGATATTTGAGGGGAACCCCACGTCATTTTTTTTTACAATTGACGGCGGGGTTCCCCTTAATATCCATACCAGACCTAAAGGGTCTGGTTATAGAATTTGGGGGGACCCCCACGCTTTTTTTTTGGTGTTTTTAATGAATGAATTCTCCTGCAATTGCCGGGAGCTGACAATTCATTATTGCCGCGAGTCAGTTTTAAATGACTTTTTTCCTTCAGAATGTCATTTTTCACATGCTGACATTACACCCAGGGCCGCCATCAGGGGGGTACAGGCAGTACACCTGCAGGGCCGCCATTAGGGGGGTACAGGCATTACACCGCCCGGGGGTCCCCAGGGGCCCGGATGGGAACCACCCTAAAAAAAAAAAACATTTTTTTTTTTTGTATGGCTCCGAAGGTCCCCAGGGGCCCGGAGGCCACTAAGGGCCCCAGATGGCAAGCCCTTTTTTTTAACAACAAATATATATATGTAAAAAATATATATTTTTTTATATATTTTTCTTTTTTTTTTTATTAAAGGGCCAATTTTTTTTCTTTTATTTTTTTAGAGGTCCGGAGGTCCACAGGGACCTGGAGATCTCCAGGGCCCCAGATGACAACCCCCCTTTTTTTCTAAAATAAATATTTTGTTTTTTTAATTTTTTATTTCTTTTATTTTTTTATTTATATATATATTATATATATATATATATATATATATATATATATATATATATATATATATATATATATATTATTATTATTATTAAAGGGCCCAGAGGTCCCTAGGGCCCCATATGTCAAACCCCCTTTTTTTATAATTGTTTATTTTTTTTATTTTTTTATACATTTTTTTATATATTTTTTTTTTATTAAAGGGCCCAGAGGTCCCCAGGGCCCTGGAAGGCAACCCCCTTGTTTTTAAATTTTTTTATATAAATGTTATATTTAAAAAAAATATATATATATATTTTCTCTCTTTTTTCTTTTTATTTTATAAAGAGCACAGAGGTCCCCAGGGCCCCGGATGGCTACCCCCGCTTCTCAATTTGCGGCAGCACCCCCCCCCCCCGCTTCTCAATTTCATGGCAGCAGCACCCCCCCCCCCCGGGTCTCTGCTCCAGGGGGCCCATGCCTGAAGCTGTGTAAGGGGCCCCAAAATTCCTAATGGCGGCCCTGTACACCTGTAAGGGGCCCGGGGGTCCGGAGGTGCCCAGATGCCTGGAGGCCCCCCAGCGCCCCAGATGGTAACCCCCCTCTTTTTTTTTTTGGTATATATATTTTTTAGTTGGTTTTTGTTGGATTTTTTATTAAAGGGCCAATTTTTGGAATTTAATATTTTTTAGCAGTCCGGAGGTCCCCAGGGGCCCAGAGGCCCCCAGGGCCCCGGGTGGCAACCCCCCATATTTTTTGTTATTAAAAGGCCAATGTTTTGTTTTAGGGGTCTGGAGGTCCCCAGTGGCCCGGAGATCCCCAGGGCTCCAGATGACAACCCCCCACCTTTAAAAAAAAAAGAAAAAAAAAATTATATATTTTTATATATTTTTTGGTTATTTTTTTAACATATATATATATATAATATAATTATGAAAGCTCCCAGAGGGCCCCAGATGACAACCTTTTTGCTTATAAAAATGTTATAAACATTTTCCCCAGGTTTGTTATTTTTTACTTTAATTTCTTTTTTAAAGTGTATTTTGTGCGTGAAGTCGAGAGAGAGGAGCTGGACTTGCAATCGACATCCTTCTCCATGCACCCGGTGGCAATGGTGGGTGTGAGGGGGGCCTCCCACTCACCCCACCTGCTACACTTGGGAGCCCGATGGGACAGAGGGACTCCCCCTATGAGGGAGTGTAGCCCACCCAGCCAGCCCTGTAGGTCCTTTGCCTCCCTTTATTTTAGGAGACCTCATCGCCAAAGTGCGTGCAAGTGTGGTTTTTTTTTTGGGGTGGTGTGGGCGTACTAAGCACAGGCGTACCTTGCATAGCACACCCCCCGGGAGCTGGGCTGAGACCACCAAACTCAATTCACATGTAGCCGAGACCGGGATCCGAACCCTTGGCTGCAGAGGTAAACGGCTTGTCAGCGCAGTGCCATTCACGTTGAGCCACCGCAGCTCCCATCCCATGTTATTTTTTTTTAGATTTTTGGTAGTTATTTTTTAATAAAGGGCCCAGAGCTCCCAAGGCAACCCCCTTTTTTATTATTTTATATATATATATATATATATATATATATATATATTTTAATTTATTTTTCATTAAAGGGCCCAGAGGTTTATTTTTATTAAAGTGCCCAGTGGTCCCCACCCTTTTTAATATATATTTTTCTATATGTATTTTTTAGTAAAGGAACCCCCCGCTTATCAAATTGCGTCAGCCCCCCCCCCCTTCTCAATATCAGGCGGCAGCACCCCCCCCCCCTGTTCTCTGCTCCAGGGGGCCCATGCCTGAAGCTGTGTAAGGGGCCCCATAATTCCTGATGGCAGCCCTAATTGCCCCCCCCCATGGTACGAATTTTCAAGGAATTTTTCACTTTTATTGTTGCACTTTAACCACTTCCATACCGCGCCTATTCTGGCACTTCTCTCCTTCATGTAACAATTATATTTTCTTCCTTGAAAATTACTCAGGACCCCCAAACATTATATATATTTTATTAACAAACACCCTAGGGAATAAAGTGGCGGCCATTTTTTCGGACACATTTCCAACAGTGTTTGCGCCAAAATTTTTCTAACGTTTTTTTTTTTTTTTTGGCTTTCAAAAAATAAACATGTTTCATGAATGACAAAATAAGAAAGCAGTAAAGCTAGCCCAATTTTTAGGGATAAGGTAAAAGATGATGTTACACCGAGTAAATAGATACCTAACTTGTCACGCTTTCATATTGCGCACACTCATGGAATGGCGCTAAACTTCGTTATTAAAAATCTCCATAGGCAACGCTTGACTTTTTTTCTCAGGTTACCACTTTTGAGTTACAGAGGAGGTCTAGTGCTAAAATTATTGCTCTCACTCTAACGCACGCTATGATACCTCACATGTGGGGTTTGAAGGGTGTTTACATATGTGGGTGGGACTTGCATGCGTGTTTGCTTCTGAGTGCGAGCTACTAGGGACAGGAGCATTTAAATTCCTTTTTTATTTTATTTTTTAACTTCATATTTTCATTTTTGCACTTGTTTGTCCCTTTTTTTGTATTATTTTTCACTTTTCTTCCTATTACAAGGAATGTAAACATCCCTTGTAATAGGACTAGTGTGTGACAGGTCCTCTTTATAGAGAAAGGTGGGGTCAATTAGACCCCACATCTGTCCTCCAGGCTGGAAAGCATGGAATTGGTAAAAAAAATAAAAATAACATCTCATGCTTTCAGCTGCGATCATGTTCGTTCAGCACAGTAGCGTAGTGTGTAGCATGTTCACCCAGCAGCAAAAGGGTTGCTGGTTCGAATCCCGCCCGTGACACTATCTGCCTGGAGTTTGAATGTTCTCCCTGTGCGGGTTTCCTCCCACAATCTAAAAACAGGCTGTAAATTGGATCCTGTCTAAATAAGCCCTAATATGCAGTAGGATATTTAGGTTTTGTGCTTCCCTAGGCCTGACCAAATTTTGGCACCCCCTAATAGAAAAATGACCCACCCTTCCTGTCAAGGCCACACCCTGTTTTTTATGACCCACCCAGGAATTTTCAGGGAACACACACAAGTTCTGTGGGGGGGGGACCTGGGGGGGCCCTTAATTTGCCTAGTTTTTCGATCACTTCCTGTTTGGCTATGGGGCAGGAAGTGAAGGCCAATCTCCCCAAACGGACAGGGATTATACAAAATAAACTGACAGAGCTTCTAACCCCCCCTCCCCCCAACTCTATCCAAAATGAAATAAATCAAAAAAATAAAAGTGATGATTATAGTTCCAGTTTAACCCCAAATTTCAGATCATTTTATTGAGAGGCTTAAGAAAATATAACCATGCCAATAGGCCAGGATCCAGCGTTGCTAATATGTATGAATGTGTGTTAGGGACCCCCACAAACACCACCCAATGTTAAATCAACAATTTTCTTGTTTGTTTTGGGGATGCCTGCACCCCTGATAGGGTAAAGACGCCTCACAAATGTTGTCACTTTCTACTTAATTCATTCACTTCCTGCCACACAGCCAAACAGGAAGTGAGGGAAACACCCGAGTAATGTTTTGTTGGGGACACAGATCAATCTAAATAGTTTCCCATTTTGGAAATTGCATTTTGCTGTGTACACCCCAAATTAGTATGAATCTTGGACTTTGGGGTCCATTTACTAAAGGCAAATCCACTTTGCACTACAAGTGGACAAGCAAGGAAGAGAACTAAAAACTTGGCAGGATTGGAAGTAAAAACCATCAGTGCTTCCCTTCTGATTTTCATTGCCTACGCTTCTACTGCAGAGCGGCTTTGCCTTTACTAAACCCCAAAGTAACTAATCATTTGGGGTGTACACTGCAGTGCAATTTGCTTAATGGTGACACTAGTTAGATTGACCTGTGCCCCGAAGAAAAGACCATTGTTAGGGTTTTAACCTCACTTCCTGTTCAGCTGTGTGACAGGAAGTGAAGCCAATTTTAGGAAAAGGGACACAAAGCCCAACCTAAAAACACTAGCAGGGGTTCTAACACTCAATTGGCTTCCATCAAACAACCCACAATTAGAATAGGATTGTCTTGTGCTAGTTTCAAGCACAACACTGTAAATCAGCACTTCAAGCCTGTCCACCAATACACCCCCCCCCCTCCAACAGGCCATGTTTGCAGCTTTTCCTACATCTTGCACATGTGCTTTAAAAAGTCAGTCTGGACATCAATTCTAGGAAACAATACTTACCGCTTTGTCTTCCTTTTCTGGTGACTAAACATTTCATGCATACACACCAGGAAAGAGCTTAGAGACAAATCACACTTGATGGTTTAGGCCCAAACTATTTCAGCTGCAGCGGTTGAAATCCATAGCATGAAAAAAATATCACAAAACAAACTTCAAAATTTGAAAGTAATTTGATTGGTCCACAAAACAAGGAAAGCAAAACAAAAAATTACAAATAAACACACCAAAAAAATATAAAAAAACCTAAAAACAAAAAAGACCAACGTTTATTTCACAGTCATTGGAAAATAAATCATGCTTTTGAAATAACAGGATAGACCCACAGGATTAAAACATTAGTCATTAACATCTTGAGAAACATTTAGCAAAATTATGTAGCAGAGAAAACAGAAAAAAATACAAAACTTGCTCCAAAACATCTCTGTTTCACTCCACCATTACTTCCAGCCAGCAAATCTGCCCCCTCTGAGGGGCAGCTGACATCTGCACTATCCACGCTTTTTATAACATGTGTGCTAATGAACCAATTGGAAACACATGAAGAAATGTCAGCCTCTAGTTTGTGAGCACTTGTAACTGCTTACACCTGTTAAGGATGTCCTTAAATTACTAAGCCAAAAAAAACAGCTTTCTGAGCATGCTCAGAAAGATGCATGTCATTTTCAGGCTGAAACTTCCAGCTTCTTTTTCTAAGTGTTCGAGCATGCCCAGTTCACTCGAAATGCAGTACCAGAATCAAATCTGCAATGGCGGATGAAAGCATTAGAGGTGTTTAATTTTTTTTGGTCCCCCTGAACTGATGCTTTCCAAGCTGAACGGGAGGTCTTATAGAATTTTTACGTAACAAACATAAATAATAATAATTTAAACGCCCCTGTCCCTAGTAGCTCGCAGTCAGAAGCGAACAAGCAGCATGTCATGGACCATGAAATACTGAAATCCTAATTCATGTATTACAGAAGATGTAATTCTGAACCCCAGCCAGGTCAACAGACTCATAAGAAATACTCATTGTCCATTGTGTGATAACCCTATCTAAAGCCTTTCTATTATCAGGTGTAAATGACTTCTGCCCTGTCTCAATTCTACAGACGGCTCCATTGTTCTGTGGCTGGCTATTGTGTACATTGATTGACCCCCTGGGGCTTTTGTCTGAAAACACATCACAGGCTTCTGGCCACACATATTCAGGCTATTCAAACTTTGGGACCAATCTCTGCGGAGACAATTTCAAGTCCTCATTTGCATGGTTTAAGAGGACCAGAGTGAAAACTGAATACTTTACAATGGACCAATAGGAAAGCGGTTGTTGGGGGCGGGATGTTCCAAATCCTGTATAAAGTGTGCTGTGTACTTTCATTAAAGTGTGTCCTGTTACATCCAGTATTAAGCCATGGCTAATGTGTGGATTATTCAGCGATTCCAGGGATATTCCTAGTCGGGGAATATTGGGGTGATTTCTTTTATGGGAGAAGAAGGGAGAGGATGGCGGAGATATGCTCTAATACCGTCACACTGGATGGCAGCAGTGGGATTTTCCCTTCTACCTTCCTTTACACCAGGATTCCAAGCAGACACTGGGAACAGTGAATGGAAGACTGCTACACCCGGCTTAAAAGAAATACACGGAAAGGACTACTGGAAGTTTGTGGAAGGATTGCTAGCAACAAAACCGAGCGTGTCATCATAGCAGAATAAATGGAGCTAGACCAGGAGAACTCGGTTGCAGCAAGGCCCTGCAGTACAGAAGATGGGGACACCAGTGATTCAGGGTGAGGAATCACCAGCTAACAAGCTAATAAGAGAGAAATTAGCATGGTTCGGTCCGAACCCAACGGCGGATGTGGTGCTGAAAGTGATGACCCTGGTAGCGGAGGAGGCTAAACAAATAAGAAACGCAGAACTACAGTTAAAACTGGCAGCAGTTCAACAAGCAGCCGCACATTCTCCAAACAGTGAGTACAGCACAGCAGACACAAGGAAGATTCCGTTTAGAGCTTTTAAAGCTTTTGATGAGAAAGAACGAGAGCGGCAACATGAGCTGAGAATTGCAGAAATACGACGATCGGTGACAACGCCTAAAGAAGCAGCACCAAATGAAAGACAGGAGATGTGTGAACCTCTATCCCCAGACACCAGTTGCAGAGACAGGGGATCTGATAGACTTCTCTGCTGAGGAAGAACAACCTGATGGGCCTCCAGCAGAAGAGCTGGTATCAGGGCCACACTTCACTGTGCTCTGCCCAGCCCCAAGAGCAGTATTTGTGGAGTTACAAGGAACTTCCCCAGCTGAAGCGCTTGTCACCGGACAGAGGGTTCAAGACCTCTGCCCCACCCCTGTGGCAGTTTTGGAGGCTCAGGGTGAGAAGATGGCGATCACTCCCCAGCCACAGATTACAGAATGTATGGACTGTTCAGAGGATGTTATGGATTATGCATCCCCAGCAGAAGTGCTGGCAACAGGACAGATTGCCAGCCATCTCTGCCCAGCACCGGGACCAACTGTGGAGTTCCAGGGAGCCGGGGCGGTTGGCCCCCCTCCCCAGCAACCAGCTGAGGTGGTAAAGCTCTTACTCCCAGCGGAACCACTGGCAGCAGGACAGGCTGCTACTGGCGGCTGCACCCCACTACAGCTTGAGTGGATACCAGTGGATGGGACTTCAGTCTCCACTGGTATACCCCATAAATGGTGGCCAGTTGGCCCAGACCCCCAACAGCATGATGGACTGAGCCCAGCCACCCTGTCATCTCTCCAGCGGCTGAAAGGACTCCAGGGAGAAGGGCCAGTCCAGGCCTCTCCCCAGTGTTCCCTGAGAGAGGCAGAGGATGGCGGGGTGAGTAATGCTCGGTTTGGAGCAAGTGATTTGGGGTACTGTATGGATACCGGCCTTGGGGGACTGGAACTACTGACTGAATTCAGAGACAACCCATCTGGTGTCTCCTACTGGGTTAGTCCCCTGCCAAAAGGGGAGATGTGTGACAGGCCTAGCCGGGACAGGGGCTTTTGGAGAGGACTGAATGCGAGCCTCTTGCCGTCCGATTATGGGCCAGGGCCGCAAAGCAGGAAGGCGGATGGGTTATCCTGGCAGACAGTCCTGGAACCTTAAGACTACTTGCCCAACATCCTCGAGTGACCGGTTTGGGTCCCACTGCAGATGTTGAACTATTTCCCAGGGGGAGTAATGTCATGGACCATGAAATACTGAAATCCTAATTCATGTATTACAGAAGATGTAATTCTGAACCCCAGCCAGGTCAACAGACTCATAAGAAATACTCATTGTCCATTGTGTGATAACCCTATCTAAAGCCTTTCTATTATCAGGTGTAAATGACTTCTGCCCTGTCTCAATTCTACAGACGGCTCCATTGTTCTGTGGCTGGCTATTGTGTACATTGATTGACCCCCTGGGGCTTTTGTCTGAAAACACATCACAGGCTTCTGGCCACACATATTCAGGCTATTCAAACTTTGGGACCAATCTCTGCGGAGACAATTTCAAGTCCTCATTTGCATGGTTTAAGAGGACCAGAGTGAAAACTGAATACTTTACAATGGACCAATAGGAAAGCGGTTGTTGGGGGCGGGATGTTCCAAATCCTGTATAAAGTGTGCTGTGTACTTTCATTAAAGTGTGTCCTGTTACATCCAGTATTAAGCCATGGCTAATGTGTGGATTATTCAGCGATTCCAGGGATATTCCTAGTCGGGGAATATTGGGGTGATTTCTTTTATGGGAGAAGAAGGGAGAGGATGGCGGAGATATGCTCTAATACCGTCACACAGCATTTTTAGTGTTTCCGGTTACCAGTTTAGATTTACAGATGAGGTCTAGTGCTAAAAATATTCCTCTCGCTCTTACGCACGCTATGATACCTCACATGTGTGGTTTGAAGGATGTTTCCATATGTGGGCGGGCCTTACATGTGTAAGTCCCGCCCACATATTGAACCCCCGTTCAAACCCCACATGTGAGGTATCATAGCGTACGTTAGAGCGAGAGCAATACTTTTAGCACTAGACCTCCTCTGTAAATCTAAACTGGTAACCTGAAACACATAAAAAAGCATTGCCTATGGGTATTTTCAAGTACTGAAGTTTGGCCCTATTCCATGAGTGTGTGCAATATTAAAGTGTAACATGTTGGGTATCTATTTACTCGGTGTAACATCATCTTTCACATTATGGCCATAAATTGGGCTAACTTTAGTGTATTCTTAATTTGTAACCACTTGAGCCCCAGAGCATATTACTGGTCACTGACGGGGCCAGTTTTTGCATTTCAACACTGCGTCATTTTGACTGACAATTGCGTGGTTGTGCGACGTGGCCCCCAAACAAATTTGGTGGTGGTATTTGATCACCTCTGCGTTTTTTCTTATTTTTGCTTGAACCAAAAATATAGCGGCAATTTGGTAAATAAAAATACATCTTTTTTACTGTTTGCTATAATAAATCTCCCCCAAAATATATTCAAAAAATGTTTGCCCTCAGTTTAGGCCGATAAGTATTCTTCGACATATTTTTGTTTCCAAAAAATCACAATAAGCGTTTGATTGGTTTGGGCAAAAGTTA
Source organism: Rana kukunoris (assembly GCA_029574335.1). Taxonomy (NCBI): domain Eukaryota; kingdom Metazoa; phylum Chordata; class Amphibia; order Anura; family Ranidae; genus Rana; species Rana kukunoris. Next base: position 8,949 of record JAJQKJ010001827.1, on the reverse strand, counting down.
TAAGTAGGGGTTGGTCTTATGTTTTTTTTCGGAATAATTTTTTGTTTTACTAGTAATGGTGGCTATCATTGATTTTTCTGGCTACTGCGACATTGTGGCGGACACATTTTTGTGAGATTTGGCATTTTTCTAGCGAGCAATGGTATAGAATGCATTGCTTACTATAAAAATGACACTGGCAGGGAAAGGGCTAACACTAGGGGTGCGGAAGGGGTTGATTATGTTACCTGGGTGTGTTCTAACTGTAAAGGGGGTGGGACTGTGTAGGGGAAATGACAGATCGCTGTTCATACATTGTAGGGACAGACGAGCAGGCATTCCCACCCCCCTGACAGGACCGGGATAAAGGGGTACTCCACCCCAAATGTAAAAAAAAAACGGCGTGGGGGTCCCCCTTCAGGTGCACAACAGGCTCTTAGATTTGATCTGGAACATAAGGGGTTAAACCCACGCCAAAAACGGCGTGGGGTTCCCCCTCAGATCCAGACCAAACCCTTCTCCCAGGCACGCAGTCTGGCCGGACAGGAATGGGGGTGGGGACGAGCGAGCCCCCCCCCCCTCCTGAGCCGTACCAGACCACATGCCCTCGACATGGGGGAGTGTGTGCTGTGGGGGAGGGGGGCACTGCCCCCCCCACCCCAAAGCACTCTTGTCCCCATGTCGATAGGGACAAGAGCCTCTTCCCGACAACCCTGGCCGTTGGTTGTCGGGGTATGCGGGCGGGGGGCTTATCAGAATCTGAGAGCCCCCTATAATAAGGGGGCCCCCAGATTCTGGCCCCCCACCCTATGTGAATGAGTATGGGGTACATCGTACACCTACCCATTCACCGGATGAAAAAGTGTAAACACAAATAAGCCACACAGAAAAAAATAATTTATTAGTCAGCTCTGGGGGTCTTCTGCCGGGACCCCCCACCACCAGCCCATTGGGCCCCGGGCTTCGCCGTTTTCTGCCGGGGGGGGACACCCACCGATGCTCTCCGCCATGTCCAGCCAGGCCCCCACCCCAAAATAAGCTCTTTTCCATCCGGGGGGGGCCGGCCGAAAAAAGCAGAGAACAACGGGGGGCGGAGCCCCTTTGTCTTCCAGACGTTTTCTGCTGGGGGGGCTCCAGCCCCGCACCGGTCTTCGCCGCCGCCTTCCGCCGAGGGGGGACACCCACCGATGCTCTCGGCCATATTCGGCCAGGCCCCCTACCCCAAATTAAGCTCTTTCAGATCCGGGGGGGCGGGGCGGAAATGGCGGAGAACAACGGGGGCGTCGCCACTCCTCGGTCCTGTGGACGTGTGTGTGAGGCTCTCTGGACTTCCAGAGAGCCATGGAAGCTATCAGCCCAGGGGGAGGCTCTATTTCCCGGGCGGTGAGGGAAGCTATGCCTGTAGAGGGGCCGGATACCATTTCAAGGACAGTGGAGAGTTTGAGACCATCAGATGAGGATCTCAGGTATCTGGAGTCCCAGATTGCTCTCTCTGCATGGCAGGAGCAGCAGCCAGGTGAAAGTGATTTTGAAGCTACTGGCCGTCGGATAGAGGTCTATGCAGTCTTGGATAGGCTTATGGACTTTTTGGTGGTAGTGCATGAAGACCTGGCACGCTTAAGAACAGCCAGAGATCGGGTGGGCAAAAAGAAGCGGAAGGGCTATCGCCTGAGTGTTCAGACATTGAAAACGACCCTGAGTGAGTATATCATTTATTGGAACCGGCTGTTGGATCAGTCTACTATGGACACTGATGAGATGGATGAGTTGGAGGAACGCCTGATAGAAGTTTGCGATAGGGAAGCCAGGCTGCTCGCCGTAGCTCCCAGGCTGAGGTGCCAATTTCCCCTTTGCCACCAGGGGGCGCCCAGCCTGGAGGCCTGGTCGGATCCCCCGTGATCACGCGCGGGACCGGAAGTGGCGGGTCCCGGGGTTGCTGTGGACGAGGAGGAAGTCATGGAGGTTGGAGGAACGCAGGACGAAGTCGCGGCGGGTATTGCCGCGAATGTGTGTGCCGCGAGTCGCGAGGCTACTGCTGCGGTGGATGCCGCGGGTCGCGGGACTGCCGCTGCGGGTGTGGAGCCGGAGGGTATTGCCGCGAAAGTGAACACCGCGGGTTGCGGGGTTACCGCTGAAGGTGTGGAGCCGGAAGTAGCGGATCCCGGGACAGCTGCGGGTGAGGAGATGGGACTTGTGGAGGCTGTTGCTGTGAAGGATGGAGCAATGAAGGATGGAGCAATGAAGGACGGTTCCGCGGGTGTGAGTGCCATGGATCGTGGGATTTCTGCTGAGGACACTGTGAGGGGTGAGATACCTACCATCGTCTCATCCCGGGTTTTGGGGGTGGCCACTGTTGCGGAGACTGTTGGGTCATCTTTTTCTGTGGACTTGCTGCCGGGTGTGGGGTGCGGGTGGTGGGGTGCCTCTTGTGGTTTCCCCCTCCGGCCCTTCAGTTTCTGTGTCCGTGGCGATGACCCCCCAGCGCATGGAGTGGGGTGATTGCGAGCAGGGTAGTATAAACTAGCCCATGTCTTGCGATGGACCACATACGGCTGCTGGAGGGTGAGCCAACCAAAGCGGACCAGAGTACTGATTTTCATGACATTGGGGTACCCTCTGGGGTTTTGGAGCATACGGGTCAGCCCCAAGTGGGTCTTCTGGGCGGTGCGGGGACCCCTCCGGCGGCAATTATTTCTGCTGGGGGTGTTTCCGGTGCTTGTGCACCTGCTGTGCCCGGGGCCCCTGGGAAAGACTTAAGTATAGCTGTTGATAATGTTGATTCTAGCAATGTTGTTGTTTCTGATCTCCCCCCGCCTCCTCCCCAAATCAGTGGGTCCCAGGAGGCTGGGGTTATGTCGGCCCTAAAAGTGGGGTTGTCTTTTGCAGATGTGACTGGTGGCAGGGTACAGCTTGGGCGTTTTTATAGTGCCCACGGTACGATGGCTTTTAGGGGCTCAGTGCCAGCTGCCACTAGGGTGGGGGGAGTGGAGCGTAAGCGCCATAATGTTGTGCAGCTGCGCTGGTTGGAAGAGTTTGGTCGTCCTCCGGGGAGAGACGAGGTGGTGGATATGGTGTTGGCCCTTGGGTTTAAGGCATCAGACATCTTTGCTGTTATCCACCCCTCGGGCTCCCTGGAGTATGATGTAAGTTTTGGTACCCCCGTCTTAATGGAGAGTTTTATCTCCAGACGGGAGGTGGTGAAGAATCAGTCCTCGTGGAAATCCTTTAGAGCAGTCCCCCTGTCTAGACAGGAAGAAATAAAAAGGGTGTCAGTCCTGGTTAGAAATGAATCTATTCCCGCAGAAGATATCACAACATGGTTGGGGCGGTACGGCCAGGTGATGGCCCCGCCAGGGAAAGTTTTGGATGCCAAGGGGATCTGGACTGGTGCCTGGTCTGTCTCAGTAAGGCTTAGACGCATCGGGTTATCAGTGACACATGTGCCTGCGTCAGGTTATATTGGGAGGGATAGGATCCTTGCATTCTATCCAGGGCAACCTAAGCTCTGTTTTAGATGCAACAGTCCTTTGCATTTCAGTAGGGACTGTAGGGAACCCTTTTGCACAAAGTGTAATGAAGCTGGGCACTTGGCCAGCGGGTGCAATAAATTTCAATGCAATCTGTGCGGTGTTATGGGGCACGTTTTTAGCCAGTGCCCCTCGGCCTTTCGGGCACCTGTTGGGGGGGTGTCTCCCCCTGCGGGGCCTGGGGGGTCTAGGGAGTCTGTGCTTCCGGTTGTTTCGTCGGCGGCCGGGCCTCCTGCCCCGCTCCAGCTGGCTGGCGCAGTGACTCTTGAGAGCCAGTCTTTTGTGATGGGTTCCGGGAGTCCGGGGCCATCGTCAGGAAGATTGGGTCATAAGTCGGGCGGCTCGAGAGTTTCCCCTTTAAAATCTGGGGGGAGGGATAAGGCCCCTTTGGTGCAATCTGTGGTATCTCGTGGCAAGGCTAAGATGCCTAGGGTGGTGTTGCATCCCCCTTCTCGGGATTCGCAGCCCATTCCTACTTGGTCTGGGTCCTCTGTCCCTGTGTCTGGTGGTGGGGGGGATCAAGAGGCGGGTCGTTTCTCTGATTCTGATACCCCTAGTACGAGACCTGATCGTAAGGGCAGAAGGGGTAAGGTTCCTAGAGATCCCCAGCCAGTTGTAGACTTGCCTTCTCAGCCAGGTAAGGAGAGTAAAAGCAATGTTTGGGTGGCGGTGGGAAAGGGGTGGTGTAAAAGCAGTCCTGGGGTGATCCCCAGTTCTGGGTCAGGTCCTGGTCCGGGTGTTTCCTCTCCAGAAGGTGGAGTTGGGGCGACAAGTAGTGCCCAGACTCCCCTGGTATAGCCCTGCAGAACAGGTTTTCCACCTTGGATCCTGTGGTGGATTCTGGTGGGGGTATGGTTGCAGGGGATTGTGCTGATGGAAGTAAATGAGTAATTTTATAAAAAAAAAAAAAAAAATGCAGTAATGTGGTAACATGTGTATGAGCAATGTTTGGGTGGCGGGTGGGAAAGGGGCGGTGTAAAAGCAGTCCTGGGGTGATCCCCAGTTCTGGGTCAGGTCCTGGTCCGGGTGTTTCCTCTCCAGAAGGTGGAGTTGGGGCGACAAGTAGTGCCCAGACTCCCCCTGGTATAGCCCTGCAGAACAGGTTTTCCACCTTGGATCCTGTGGTGGATTCTGGTGGGGGTATGGTTGCAGGGGATTGTGCTGATGGAAGTAAATGAGTAATTTTATTAAAAAAAAAAAAGGAAAAAATGCAGTAATGTGGTAACATGTGTATGAGCAATGTTTGGGTGGCAGTGGGAAAGGGGCGGTGTAAAAGCAGTCCTGGGGTGATCCCCAGTTCTGGGTCAGGTCCTGGTCCGGGTGTTTCCTCTCCAGAAGGTGGAGTTGGGGCGACAAGTAGTGCCCAGACTCCCCCTGGTATAGCCCTGCAGAACAGGTTTTCCACCTTGGATCCTGTGGTGGATTCTGGTGGGGGTATGGTTGCAGGGGATTGTGCTGATGGAAGTAAATGAGTAATTTTATTAAAAAAAAAGAAAAAAATGCAGTAATGTGGTAACATGTGTATGAGCAATGTTTGGGTGGCAGTGGGAAAGGGGCGGTGTAAAAGCAGTCCTGGGGTGATCCCCAGTTCTGGGTCAGGTCCTGGTCCGGGTGTTTCCTCTCCAGAAGGTGGAGTTGGGGCGACAAGTAGTGCCCAGACTCCCCCTGGTATAGCCCTGCAGAACAGGTTTTCCACCTTGGATCCTGTGGTGGATTCTGGTGGGGGTATGGTTGCAGGGGATTGTGCTGATGGAAGTAAATGAGTAATTTTATTAAAAAAAAAAAAAATGCAGTAATGTGGTAACATGTGTATGTACAATTGCGTAGTTGCGTAGATTTTAAAGTTTTGGGGAGGGTTAGGGTTATGATTTAGTTTTATTTGTTTATGCATAATAGAAGTATGTATGTTTTAGGGGTTGGGGTTACTTGGGAAGTGGAAATGATTAAAGAGTATAATAATGCAAGTTATTGGAGCAGGTATTGGTGCGATTTTAGTGATGTGCAGATGGTATATGTATAGTATGGTGGGATAATGTTTGTACGTAAAGAAAATGTGGTAGAGGGTTGCTTTGGTACTTGTTTTTGGGAAGTGGTAATGACTAAAGAGTATAAAAATGCAAGTGAGTGGGGCAGGTATTGGTGCTAATTCTTAGTGATGTATAGATGGTATATGTATAGCATGGTGGGATAATATTTGTATGTAAAGAAAATGTATTGTGGCAGAGGGTCGTTTTGGTTTAATTGTTTTTTTTTTTCTGTATACATTTTTGGTCGTAGAATTTTCAATAAAACATTGCCACTCCTCGGTCCTGTGGACGTGTGTGTGAGGCTCTCTGGACTTCCAGAGAGCCATGGAAGCTATCAGCCCAGGGGGAGGCTCTATTTCCCGGGCGGTGAGGGAAGCTATGCCTGTAGAGGGGCCGGATACCATTTCAAGGACAGTGGAGAGTTTGAGACCATCAGATGAGGATCTCAGGTATCTGGAGTCCCAGATTGCTCTCTCTGCATGGCAGGAGCAGCAGCCAGGTGAAAGTGATTTTGAAGCTACTGGCCGTCGGATGGAGGTCTATGCAGTCTTGGATAGGCTTATGGACTTTTTGGTGGTAGTGCATGAAGACCTGGCACGCTTAAGAACAGCCAGAGATCGTGGTGGGCAAAAAGAAGCGGAAGGGCTATCGCCTGAGTGTTCAGACATTGAAAACGACCCTGAGTGAGTATATCATTTATTGGAACCGGCTGTTGGATCAGTCTACTATGGACACTGATGAGATGGATGAGTTGGAGGAACGCCTGATAGAAGTTTGCGATAAGGGAAGCCAGGCTGCTCGCCGTAGCTCCCAGGCTGAGGTGCCAATTTCCCCTTTGCCACCAGGGGGCGCCCAGCCTGGAGGCCTGGTCGGATCCCCCGTGATCACCGCGGGACCGGAAGTGGCGGGTCCCGGGGTTGCTGTGGACGAGGAGGAAGTCATGGAGGTTGGAGGGAACGCAGGACGAAGTCGCGGCGGGTATTGCCGCGAATGTGTGTGCCGCGAGTCGCGAGGCTACTACTGCTGCGGTGGATGCCGCGGGTCGCGGGACTGCCGCTGCGGGTGTGGAGCCGGAGGGTATTGCCGCGAAAGTGAACACCGTGGGTTGCGGGGTTACGCTGATGAAGGTGTGGAGCCGGAAGTAGCGGATCCCGGGACAGCTGCGGGTGAGGAGATGGGACTTGTGGAGGCTGTTGCTGTGAAGGATGGAGCAATGAAGGATGGAGCAATGAAGGACGGTTCCGCGGGTGTGAGTGCCATGGATCGTGGGATTTCTGCTGAGGACACTGTGAGGGGTGAGATACCTACCATCGTCTCATCCCGGGTTTTGGGGGTGGCCACTGTTGCGGAGACTGTTGGGTCATCTTTTTCTGTGGACTTGCTGCCGGGTGGTGGGGTGCCTCTTGTGGTTTCCCCCTCGGCCCTTCAGTTTCTGTGTCCGTGGCGATGACCCCCCAGCGCATGGAGTGGGGTGATTGCGAGCAGGGTAGTATAACTAGCCCATGTCTTGCGATGGACCACATACGGCTGCTGGAGGGTGAGCCAACCAAAGCGGACCAGAGTACTGATTTTCATGACATTGGGGTACCCTCTGGGGTTTTGGAGCATACGGGTCAGCCCCAAGTGGGTCTTCTGGGCGGTGCGGGGACCCCTCCGGCGGCAATTATTTCTGCTGGGGGTGTTTCCGGTGCTTGTGCACCTGCTGTGCCCGGGGCCCCTGGGAAAGACTTAAGTATAGCTGTTGATAATGTTGATTCTAGCAATGTTGTTGTTTCTGATCTCCCCCCGCCTCCTCCCCAAATCAGTGGGTCCCAGGAGGCTGGGGTTATGTCGGCCCTAAAAGTGGGGTTGTCTTTTGCAGATGTGACTGGTGGTAGGGTACAGCTTGGGCGTTTTTATAGTGCCCATGGTACGATGGCTTTTAGGGGCTCAGTGCCAGCTGCCACTAGGGTGGGGGGAGTGGAGCGTAAGCGCCATAACGTTGTGCAGCTGCGCTGGTTGGAAGAGTTTGGTCGTCCTCCGGGGAGAGACGAGGTGGTGGATATGGTGTTGGCCCTTGGGTTTAAGGCATCAGACATCTTTGCTGTTATCCACCCTCGGGTTCCCTGGAGTATGAATGTAAGTTTTGGTACCCCCGTCTTAATGGAGAGTTTTATCTCCAGACGGGAGGTGGTGAAGAATCAATCCTCGTGGAAATCCTTTAGAGCAGTCCCCCTGTCTAGACAGGAAGAAATAAAAAGGGTGTCAGTCCTGGTCAGAAATGAATCTATTCCCGCAGAAGATATCACAACATGGTTGGGGCGGTATACGGCCAGGTGATGGCCCGCCAGGGAAAGTTTTGGATGCCAAGGGGATCTGGACTGGTGCCTGGTCTGTCTCAGTAAGGCTTAGACGCATCGGGTTATCAGTGACACATGTGCCTGCGTCAGGTTATATTGGGAGGGATAGGATCCTTGCATTCTATCCGGGGCAACCTAAGCTCTGTTTTAGATGCAACAGTCCTTTGCATTTCAGTAGGGACTGTAGGGAACCCTTTTGTTCAAAGTGTAATGAAGCTGGGCATTTGGCCAGCGGGTGCAATAAATTTCAGTGTAATCTGTGCGGTGTTATGGGGCCGTTTTTTAGCCAGTGCCCCTCGGCCTTTCCGGGCACCTGTTGGGGGGTGTCTCCCCCTGCGGGGCCTGGGGGGGTCTGGGGAGTTCTGTGCTTCCGGTTGTTTCGTCGGCCGGGCCTCCTGCCCGCTCCAGCTGGCTGGCGCAGTGACTCTTGAGAGCCAGTCTTTTGTGATGGTTCCGGGAGTCCGGGGCCGTCGTCAGGAAGATTGGGTCATAAGTCGGGCGGCTCGAGAGTTTCCCCTTTAAAATCTGGGTGGAGGGGTAAGGCCCTTTGGCGCAATCTGTGGTATCTCGTGGCAAGGCTAAGATGCCTAGGATGGTGTGTTGCATCCCCTCTCTCGGGATTCGCAGCCCATTCCTACTTGGTCTGGGGTCCTCTGTTCCTGTGTCTGGTGGTGGGGGGGATCGAGAGGCGGGTCGTTTCTCTGATTCTGATACCCTAGTACGAGACCTGTTCGTAAGGGCAGAAGGGGTGGTAGGTTCCTAGGGATCCCAGCAGTTGTAGACTTGCCTTCTCAGCCAGGTAAGGAGAGTAAAGGCAATGTTTGGGTGGCGGTGGGAAAGGGGAGGGTGTAAAAGCAGTCCTGGGGTGATCCCAGTTCTGGGTCAGGTCCTGGTCCGGGTGTTTCCTCACCAGAAGGTGGAGTAGGGGCGACAAGTAGTGCCCAGACTCCCCTGGTATAGCCCTGCAGAACAGGTTTTTTTCCACCCTGGATCCTGTGGTGGATTCTGGGTGGGGGTTGGTTTGCAGGGGATTGTTTTGATGTTAGTAAATAGTATGTTATATAAATAAAAAAATAA